>VDFB02111037.1:0-49415 GCA_007258455.2 Sequoia sempervirens
CAATGGCATGGTCACCTACTTCTTCTAGGTGGAGTAGCTCGGCTAAATAGGCTTCTTTTCGATCCCCTTCTTTGTAGAAGGTGTTGATGAATTGGAGGGTTGGGATCTTAAGGTAAACCAGGAATACAAGCTCCAAGCCATAAATGAGGAGGAATGGGGAATCACCCAAGCAACCTTGTGGCATGTACAATCTTCCCAAAGGGAAAAACAGAGCTGGGTATGCCAATTTTTGGGATTCCTATCAAGTAGCTTTTTGATCACGGTGATGATGTTCTTGTTTGTAAATTCAGTTAGGCCATTGCCCTGGGGATAGTAGTTGGATGAGAATTTAAGGGAAATGCCATAATCAAAGGCCCAGCTAGCGAATTTGAGTGAGGCAAAGGCGGGGCCATTATCGCAAACCAAAGCATACGAGCAATCAAAATGATTTAAAATGCAACTTTCAAGGAAATTGATAACTACCTCCGTGGTACATTTCCTACATGAAATAACTTTTATCCATCTAGTATAGTAATCAGAGGTGGTTAGAATGTACCTGTGACCCACAAATGATGGTGGCCTTACCAGACCAATGAAGTCGAGACCCCACTGCGCGAATGACCTTACCTCCAGGATTGGTTGCAACGGGACAACGACGTTTCTTTCTCTGGTTGCGACAATCTTGTAGATGTGGCATGTATGAACATGGCTATGCGCATCCTTAAGGACTGTTGGCCAATAGTATCCTACTCACATGATTTGAAGAGTAGTAGAAGGACCAGAGCCATGACCAATGCCAAATTTGTCTTGGAACTCTTTCAGCACATGTGTTGCTTCTTCTTTTTTGAGGCACCTGAGGTAGACCCCTTCATGATTCCTTTTGTAGAGTATGGATCCTTGCAGCATATAGATGCTACTTTTCAATATGAGGGCACACTTTTGGACTCCTTGTAGATGAGGCGGGCATTGTTGTTTAGCAAGTAGTAGACAATATCATCATACCACTCTCCAGGGGAGACATCCTCGAATTGATATTGTTGAACTGTAAGCTTAGGTCCTGCTTCAACTATCATTTGGGTGAGGACTTGCCCTCTTACTAGTTTCATTGATTAAATCTCCATGTCATATTCTTGCAGCAGGGTGACCCACTTTTCCCTTCTTTCTCCTAACTCATTTTGCATTAGCAATGTTTTTACTGTTGGGTCAAGGACGATGGCGAACACCTTGTTCCGCAAGATGTAATTTTTGAGCTTCTTCACTCCTTTGACCAGAGCATATGCTTCTTTTTCCATGTTGTGATACCTCTGTTCAACATATTTTAATGGAGCACTCATGAAGTTAATTAGGTGCTCACTCCCTTCATCATCATTTTGAGTCAAAATGCTGGCACACAAGTGATCTGAAGCAAATGAGTATATGTAGAATGACTTCAGGTAATCTGGACTAACTAGCACAGGTGCATCAACAATGGCTTTCTTGATTTCCTCGAAGGCTTGCTTTTCCTCAAGAGTCCACTCAACTTTGGCATCTTGTTTCAACATGGCGTTGAGCAGTTTAACAATTTTAGCGAAGCCTGTAATAAATTTCTTGATGAAATTTATCTTTCTGAAGAAAGATTTCAATTCTTTATTGCTACTTGGTAGTTGAATCTTCAAGAGGGACTAAATATTATTGGGGTCTATTGATATCCCATGCTCTAAAATAACATGCCCGAGCATCTTGCCTTCTGTGACTCTAAAGATGCACTTCTTCGGATTAAGCGAAATCTTGAATTCTCTGCACCTTTGAAAAACTTTGCATAGATCAGAGACATGATCACTCTGCTTCTTCGAGAACACCGTGAGATCATCCATGTAGGTGATGATGCATTTCCTGATCAAATCTTTGAAATCTATGTCCATTGCATGCTGGAAAGTGGCACCAATGTTGATGAGTCCGAACAGCATCCTTCGGTAGGTGAAAGTCCCCCACTTAGTGGTGAACGTTGTCTTATGCCTATCTTCATATTGCACCATAACCTAATTATATCCATAATACCCATCTAAGAAGGACATCATCTATGAACCATTGACAATCTACAATACCTCATCCAACAAGGGCACTAGAGAGTTGTCCTTTTTTGAAGCTCTGTTTAGATTGCGAAAGTCCACGCACAACCTGATTTCTCCATTCTTTTTCCTAACTGGGACAAAATTGGTCACCCATGTGGAGTGCCTAACTGGAAATATAATTCTAGCTAACAACAACTTTTGTACTTCCTTGTAGATGATAGGCTCTAGCAATGCATTAATGGTATGTTGCCGTTTTCAGAATGGTCAGACGTTCGACTTAAGAGGAATAGTGTGTGTAATAATGGAGGTATCATATGTCTTCAAATCTTCATAACTCCATGAAAATACATCATGATACTTCTACAAAGCATCAATGATTCCTTTTTTTCTTCTGGTGTGCATACCTTACCAATAAATACATTTTTAATTTCCTTAGTTGTTCCAAGATTGTGGCTGTCACACTGGTTGTTGATGGAGTATTTCTTTGCCTGTTGATCTTGGTCTCTAATCTAATCTAGATCGAATATCCGCTCAAGCTGAACCATACCCCTAGGGATAGTGTTCGTTTTGAGGTTGATCACCCTTCTATATCGAGCTCGGCCTCTTTAGGCTCAACTTCATCAATTATCTAGGTTGCGAATATGTTGGAGCTAGTGATAAACTCCAAGATATGCTTGTCGTCATTGAACACCTAAAAATGGGTGACATTGTCTAGCATGGATGGGGTAGAGGTAAGCTCAACAGTAAAATTCTTAAGACCTAACAATGACAATGGTTGAAGAGTACTTGTTGCTTGAGCCAAGGCATCAACAACATGATTTTGGGATTGAGGGATCAATTGAATATTGAATGTATCTAAGCTCTCTAACAAATCATAAACTCTATGTCTATAGTTTGCTTTTCTTCGGTCATGGAATGAATATAATTTTTTGACTTGTTTTACTACCAATTCCGAGTCACCAAAGACTTGTAACATTTTGAACTTCTTCCTTAGAGCCATTAAGAGACCATGAACTAATGCCTTGTACTTTGCTATGTTGTTGGTGCAATGAAATTGAAGCCTATGAGCATCGAAGTAGGTCTTACCCATGGGGCTGATGAGTTCAAATCTGGTTCTAGATCCTTGCTTGGACTTAGATCCGTCAAAGTGCAATGTACATAAATTGGAAGGTTCCTTAATTCTGGGATTGATCATGCATTCATTCTTTCTTGTCAGCACATCTACATCTACCACTTCTAAAATAGACACTAGCTCATCATGGTTGGTGACAGGCTATTATGTTGACAACTTCTTTTGAGGTGTAGCTTGTCCTTTGATATGCTCTACTGCTATTTGAAACAAGCAGCATTCAAATTTTGAATGGGAAGCATTGTGAACTCTACACCAGTTAGGTAGCAAAAGCTCTTGGAAGTCCATTCTAGCCCCTAAGTTGAGCTGATCTTGTATGCATTTTTCCACTAAATCCTAGAATCCTTCTAGGAGTCCCAAATTACCATCATCATAGGACTCATCATCACCTGATTCTGCCAACATTTTGTGCTCTGAGGTGCATATGCTAGATCGGTGGGAGGACTACATAATACTAAGAAGACTTCTTCAATCATTTCTTCTTGAAGTTCTGATCCTTCCTAGTATGCCACAAGAGAGTAATTTCCTAACTCAGTTTCAGTGAACAACACCTCATTGGTGTTGTTGTACTCTATGATCATGAACTTCATGCGAGGTTCCTGATCTATACGAATCTGGTTTGGCAATCCTTTCCATGGTAGCCATACATGAGAGAAATCAATTGCAGTGTACCCGTTCAATACTTGGGTGAAGTCACATCCCAGTATTATGCCATAAGTGTCTGGGATATCAACAAATTGAATGTCAATAACTTGTTGCACTCTTGGGTCTGTAGCAATCTACATGGGAATCCGATTGATTTCTCCAACTATGTTCACCTCTATTTTGTATAGCCGAGTCACCTTCCTTCTAGAAGGGGTGGGGACTATTCCTAGTGCCTTGCAAACAATAAGAGGCATGACGTTGGATGATGCTCTCGAGTCAAGCAAGCAGTTATGCAAGTTCTTCCCAAATATTCTAATCATAGTGAGGAAGGGTGGCGTCTCCAACTTCCCTTGGAATAAACCCATGGGTGTATCAACCTGGGCTACTTGGTTCTTATCCTTCTCATTTGTCTTTTCCATAGCTTTCACTTGGCTTTGTTTGTTAGCAGGTTGTTTTCTAGTTTGCTGATTTGAAGGGACATCTTTCTTCTTGCCTATAATTTCCTAAATTACGGGCTTGTGTTGTGGCTCTTCGAAAGAGACTCTCTTGGTTGGTGTTTCTTGTGTCGCCTTGTAGGAAGGAGTCCCATTAATCACCCTAAAGAAGGCATGCCTAACTATAGGAACCTTAAGTAACTCAAAAGCAGACAAGTTGATTTTAACTTTCTTGAATTCTTCAACAATGTACTCACCCATTTGCTCAATTTTAGCCTCAAAGGCTCTACCTATGGAAGAGCTACCTGACTAGTTTTGCGTTTGACTTGGTTGTTTGTTCTTGTTAAAATATTGGGTGGGCACATAGGGGTAACCTAGGTTGTTGCTTGTATTAGGATCAGGCGGGGTACTGAAGTTAGTGGGTGGAGTGGAGGTTGTGAAAGGCCCCCCCACTTGTCTACTCCTTAAGTTATATGGGGTTGCTCTTTGATGAAACATTTAAACCTCGTCTTCACAAGACTCTTCCTCATCTATCGAACCGTTATCTACCATAGCAAAAAGCTGGGATAAGGCTTCTTTGTTACTTACCTCTTTCACTTCTATGTTCTTTGGGTAAGCAACCTCGTTCTCAGGTTCATTACTCTCACTTCACAGGAATGGAGCTTGATTGACCATGAGCACAGAAGAGTCATATGGTTATGACGGGACTAGATCTCAACAACCAACATTATCCAGTGTTATGGACTTCTACTTGAAAGATCTCCACAACTATGAGGAATCAGGGCAATCCAACTCAGAATGACTATTCGTTTTGTGAATCTGGCACCATCTGGATAGGGCGGCTTTGGCAAGATATACTCCACTAGTTGTCTTCTCTGTGCTGGAAGGTTGATCAAGAGGAGTAGGAACACCTCTATTGTTTGGAATTGTATTCCACGTCCTATTATGTCTTTGAGAAGGTCTCCTTTCAAAATTCTGGTTGGAATTCTGCCCTCATTCATAATTTTTCCCAGACGACGTACTCGCTTCATGGTTATCCCTGTTATCTCGATTAAGGTTGGCCTAAATGCTACATTGAGAAGCTTGTAGCTGATTATTTTGGTTCCTGAGGTGGGTCATTTCTGTGGAAATTTTTCTGATCATTTTTGTCAATTCATCCAATTGATCTTTCTCAGTATTGCTTGACTGTGGTGTTTGGTTTTGGAGGAAGACGGGTTGTGCTGCTGGTTGGTTCTGCTGAGCGGGGGGAATTCGAGTCCTTCTAGATATAGTGGCACCTGGGACTGCTGCAAATAAACTTGTTGTTGTTGGGGCTACAGATAATGAGGCGCAAGGGGTGCTTGATTCATGGGCTGTCCTAGATGAGGAACTATGGGCAACTGTGAAACTAGATTCATGAGAGGTGTCTGGTGTTGTAGAGCTTGAGTGATCCCTTGAATTTGCATAGGATGAGCAACCTGTCCCAAGGAGGGCAACAGACTAGAGATGTTTTGTCCCAAATTAGTGCTGGCTACAACTGCCTCAGCATAGGCATCCACCAATCTAGCTAGTGGTGGGTTCATTCTTTTCACCAATGTTGTAGTGAGATTGTCTAAGGCAGCATAGTAGACAGGAAGGATAGCGACATCGTTGAGTACATATGGAGCTTGTAACCTCGTGTATGACCAATGAAACCGATCATTGAAGGAACTAATTGGTTCATTAACCTCTCTGTGAATTGCTATGAATTGTTGATATAGTTCTGAGAGGCTAATTGGAATCTTGTACTTCCTTAAGAAGACATTCTTCAAAAGGTCCCAAGTGGTAATTGATTTTGTAGGCAATTTGATATACCAATAGAAGGCCTCTTCCCCCAGGGAGTAAGGGAAAAGTATGCATTCCACATCCTCATGATCAATTTGCATGTCCTTTAGTGATGTCTGGAATATCTTAATGTTTTCTTCAGCCATCCTTTGTGGATCCCGAGAGTTGAACTTCTTGCAAAAGCTCTCTAGGTTCTTAGGCATGTCATGGTAAGCATTAAATAGTAGTAGAGAGGGGTTGTTTCCCAACCAAGCCATGAGGGGAGGTGAGGGTGGCACTTGTTGAATAGAAACTTGAGGCTACATAGGGGCAATAGCAGCTGGGAGTATGCCTTGGACTTGGAAAGCAGGGGTAGAGACAACACCCTGGCTTTGGAGAGCAACGAGTTGGAAGGCAGTTTGGGATGGCTGAGTGGAGGAGCTAGAAATAGAAGAGGAAGGATGAGTGTGTGGAGGATGGAAGGAGGATGGAGGTGAAGTGGATGGAGAGGATGAAGAGGATGAGGCTGAGTCCTCTCTTCGAGTCTTTCTAGCCCTTGTAGGGGGCTGAAGTTCTTGAAATTCCCCTTTGTTTGGAGTGGACCTTAGAACTCTATGGAAACTTTCAAGGGAGAATGATCCAATTTGATCCAGCTTAACTCAAAAGTGCCCTCCTTCTAGTGCCAGTTCTGTTGATGCGTATGCAACCTCTCTTGAAATGCAATCTCCAACAACAAGTTGTTGAAAACTACCCCAAGGTCTCTCGGGTGTCAGGTCATGACATGCTTGGAATAATTAGGTTGGTTCAATGTGATCTTGTTGGTATTCACAAGGCAGCCTTATGTAAGTTAACTTGGAGGGAATTGGGTCTTTGAATGGAGTTTGTAAAATTTCTAAAGTGTTTCTCTATTGTTGCAAGTTCAGGACAACAGTCTCAAACTCCTCTTTGATCTTTAGATTTGGCTTTACAATGTGCAGTGAAATTTATCTAAAGCTACTATTTAGAAGAAAATTCAAAAAGGGTAGGGAAAGGGAGAAGTTCCTCGACCTGAAACTACTGATGAACAGTGATAATGGAGGATGCTACAGTGGACAACCTTCCTAGAACTAAGACCCACTTAACCAGATTAACTCATTGTCTCATGAAACTAGTGCAATATTCTAAGGTATGCAGATTTCAACCATTCATTCACCATAAAGTATGAACAAAAGATAGAATTTAAGTGCAACATTCAAATAATGTTTAGACTAGCTTTACACTATAGTTTATCATCAATAAATAGCAAAAAGCATGAACAAGGAAGGGTATCCGCACAGTAGAATCATTCACCATTAATGAACAACACTAACTAATCTACTAAAGCAAGCTAGAACATAGAACAACAAAGTTAATCTATTCAAATTCACTAACTAAGAGGAGAAGAATCATGAAACATGAAGTTGGAACTCAAGAATCCACCAAATTCAATGAACTTTTATTAAAATTCTAGCAGCATGTCTTTACAACAACTCAACTCTCTCTTGAAAATGAGAGGAGACCCCCTATTTATAGTGTCCAAAAAGCAAAATGAATGGCCAAGATTTAATCTCATTGTGTGGCCAAGATTCACTACAAATTAGCGTTTCACCTACCCCAAATATTTTACAATATAAAATTACATTTTTTCCTCTAGCCTATTTTGTCTTCTTGTGGGCAACACTGTAGCATTTTGTCCTATAGCTGATTGCCTTTGCTACAGCTATACTGTGAGGAATTCTTCATCAATCACCGAATTTCCTTCATGTTTCTTCATAGTAGCATATTCTACAATCTTTTTGATCAGTGTTCGAAGCTTATTCCACTCCATGATGTCAGATTAAAGCACTTGAAAGTTTAATTTCTTTGATCGGCTGGTAATTACATCCCAATCCTTATCACATTTGGGAATGTTCTTTATTACTTGCTCAGATTGGGCGAAGGCACGTGCAGCAAAATCCATGAAGTTTTGCATGAGTACATTCGTAGCTCCATCCTCCATCTTCTTGAGGAAATGCAGCCTTATCTTTTCTGGATCAATCTTGATGGCAGGGATGTCAAAATTCGTCATCATCTTTAAGTACTCCTCATAGGCAGTCCTAGTTTCTTTGGCCTAGTCAATATCAAGCTCCACTTCATGGAGCACCCATTCCAAGATTTCTCGTATGTGATCAAGGCCCATATTCCATGTTTTCGTGAGCCAATGGTCATCCCTTGCCAGTGCAAGATCCTCTTTTGATGCTTTTTTAGGTATCTTGAGGATGGCCTCAATTTTAGGATATGTGATCCTATATAGCTCTGGGAAGTCGGTGTAGAATTTTCTTGTGCCTTCTAGCTAATTTTGCACATCTAGGAAATTATTTTCCATTCTAGTGGTGTGACTGATACTCACATGTCCATTGTATATGACTCGTTGAAACCAATCCTCAGTGGCCTTGGTCTAGTTCTTTCTCCTTTCTAATTTATTGATGTGGTCTTGGGACAGTAGCTGTGGCGGCACTGACAACGTGGTGGGCAACTCTTTGACGGATGACCATTGTTGTATATAGGTCATTAAATCTACCACTTGTCCCTTTAATTCCTCCTTAGAGGACTTGTCCTTATGCATCTGGTGAACAATAGTAGCAATTGACCCCTGAAGATGATCAATCTTCTATTCACTCGTGGCCATCCCTAGATTAATAGTGGAAATATTATAGCTAACTCCTTCATCCACCACAGGGGTAGCTATCTACATCGTTCTTGATCTTGAGGCGTCCATGGTCAGGTGGGATCTTACCCTTGGATTCTTTTCTTTCTTTGTGCTTATTTGTGCTTGAGCTAGAATGGCTCCAACCTCGCCTTCAGATCCATAAGAGTAGGGGTTTTCTTTTCCAATTGCTTTTCTAGCTATTCAGGCATCTGGGACCCCTCTTTCAGTGATTCACGTTCACCTTCCTCTTCCTAAGTATGTTGGACTTCCATTCCCTAGCTGCCTGGAGTCTTTTCTTCTCCTTCCTCATTGAAATCTTGAATAAATACTATTTCTATCTCTGGGGATTCAGTGGTTGTGCGTTCCTTGGGGCTATCCTCCCCTTCAAAGGTTTTCTCTTCTTCTTGTTGGATATGTTCTTCATGGTGCTCCACTTTCGGGCCCTTTCTTGCTTTAGCCTCTTTTTAGGCTCGTCTTCTTCTTTCTCTTCCTTTTCCTTTTCTTCTTCTTCTCTTGAAGGAGGCATTTCTTCATCATGTTTAGGGCTCTCATCCTGTCCCCCTATTGGAGGCTCTATGCTTACCTCCATTTCATCATCTATTTCTTTCTTTTCTTCAGAGGGTGGTTTCTCAACTTCTTCACCATTATCCCTCAGTTGTTTGGCAAGTTCCTCCTCTAGCTCTTGATCAGAGGTTTCCATGATGTTTTTCGAACCAGGGTCTTCAGTGTCTTCCTTAGAGGATTGTGTTTCTTCCTCTTCATGCACGACTTCATCTATAACTAGGTGTTGATGTTCTGGGTGTTCATGATAATCATATGCTTCTTCCTCCATTTCTTTGGTTGCTTCCCTTTCTTTCCTTCCAAAATCTCAAGATATGTGTATTGTTGCTTTCATTTTTGGTGGTTTGGTTGGAGCGGCAGGGATAGGAAGGCCGACGACAACTTGTGCTAGGGTGGCTTGCACTGCAGGATTCATGAATACTCTAGACAGCTTTGTTGGTATGTTCTACATATGTCAAGTGAAAGCTTCTAGGAGCAAGAGGGTAGGAATTTTTGTCGTTGCAGTGGCCATTAGGAGGGTTGTTGATGGATACATAGAAGCAGAAGAGAGCAGAGAAGTGGCAGAGGAAGAATCTACCACCGAGATGGGTGCAGTGGGCGAGGCAAAAGCAAGGTGTACTGAAATGTCCATTGTGGGTGGAGAAGAATCAACCATTTCCTGAGAAGCAGGTAGAGGAGTGATGATAGTGGTAGCTGCAACAATGGTTGTGGTAGTGGGAGCAGAGGCAACAGGTGGGGATTTTGGCTTCTCGGCCTCTGCTTCCTCTCCCTCATGGAGTGGGTCTTCTTGTATAGTGGGCATCTTTGTGAAATTGCCTAACTTTTTTGATTTATCACAAGGCTCACCCTCTGATGCCTTCCTTCAGTACACCTTGTGCTTAGGTTGACGCTCAACCATTTCTTTTCTTTTTCTTAACCTAGTAGCTGGAGGGGATTTGAAGGTTTCCCCAGATGGGGTAGCAGCTATCCCACTGTCGGTCTAGCTTTTAGGCTCATCCTCAAGCTCTTTGTAGGTTAGACTAGCCCCTTGAAGTTTCAACTGAGCAATTTTCCCATCAACCCATTGTTTTGTCCTTGCCTCAATGGGCTTCATCAGAATTTTGAGGTCATTGACCTCTTCCTCATTCCAATCAATTAATGGCAGTGGTAGGTTGGCAATGACATCGTACCTTGGATCAATCACTGTGTTCTCATCTTCAACAATTTGGTCTGGTACTGGAAACAGGTTGATCGTTTTGATGAAATATGTAGTCATGTGCATATAATGCCTCATACGCTCCTCTTTTTCATCTCTATAATTTTCCCAGAAGTCTTTGACATTGTGGAGGTGAGCATATTCTCTTCCAACAATATTTTTCAATTTTCCATACGGATCCATCCGTGACCTGGCAGTGTAGAGCTCTAAGTTATATTCATTCAACTCCTTTTCTGAGTATTCCACACACTGGGATGCAAGGATCACATACATTCCGTGGCCAAATGTAAGGGGATAAGGAATCCCAGGCCTGTGATTATCACTTAGCAGTGTGTAAGCATGTTGTAATTGCCTAGAGAACTCGAGCAATATCAACTGGTCATTTGGGTATCGAGGTAGTTAAATGGTCTCTCTGAGAAACCTTCAGCTCAGATATATATAAATTTGGGAAATTGGATAAACAGGAAGTCGAATGGTTAGATGAAGGCATTAGCATTGTGGGTAACCCTCCTTTCGAAGTCGCCTCCAAGCAATTTGATAATATGCCTAATGAAGGCAATGTTGACTTTGCAGTATTCTTTCTTGAAGTTTCTGAATTGAAGTTGGGGATATCTATCATATAACTTCAATTCTCTCCTGGGAGTCTGGCTCGGGGCTACAAATAGTCCTCTGTATTGAGCACGATCAGTGAGCAGGTAGACTAAATATGAAGTCATGTAGAATTGTGAGGTTTTCTTTACTACCACAAATTGCTCATGAAGGCAGTAACTAATCATGTCTTCCCAATGGTAATGGGTATTTCCCCTGATGATTTCTTCTATAAAGTACACTATCCACTCTTGGAAGAATGTTGCAGTCAGGAGACCCATAACCCTACTCAGTAAGGTTACCAAGTCATGGTAATCTTCATAGAAATCGCTCCTAACGATCTCCTAGGGTACCTTATTTGCACTAGCCCTCTTCTCCTTTAGTCAGTATTGATGAATCAG
This sequence comes from Sequoia sempervirens, assembly GCA_007258455.2. Taxonomy (NCBI): domain Eukaryota; kingdom Viridiplantae; phylum Streptophyta; class Pinopsida; order Cupressales; family Cupressaceae; genus Sequoia; species Sequoia sempervirens. Next base: position 11,473 of record VDFB02111037.1, read on the forward strand.
TTTCTTGCACTTGAGGGGATTAGCCTTCCACATGCTCTCAACATATTCCTTAGATGCTTCTTCCATTTCATCAAAGGTAGGTATATGGAAAGTCTGCCTAATAGACTTGGAGGAGAAATCAACGAGAATGTTGCCATCTCTATCCACTATTATTTTAGTGTTCTCCTAATATGCCTCTCCGTAGGCCATCACCAACTCATGAGCTATGAGGGCAAGCGGGAAACCAACAGCCTTGGCCAACCCACTTCTTCTAATTCTTCTAGTATTCTTTGTTGTAGGGTTGAAAATGACCCTCTACTTGAATTCATCGATGTCTATATGCCACAAATTGGTATCTGAGATCTTGTCCCAATCTGTGGTAACCTTTGATTTGAGTTCCTCCCCCTTGAACTTGTACTTCATTTGGTCCTTATCTTCTTTTCCCCTACGTGCTTTGACTGGATTCTTGCCTTTTTCTTTCTCTACAGGAGCCTCTGAAGGTCCTGTAGCTAGTTCCATATATCTTGCAAACAAGGGAGCAATAAGCACATTCAAGTGTAAAACAAGAAAAATGTTAGCGAAATCTTGCAAAAAGACATTAGATTGAGTAATTCATTGTTCAAGGATCCTAACATTTCTTTCAGATCATCGTTAGCCTTTCGTTTGAGGGATTTATGGCAATGCAGGCCCAACGGTGTGGACTTCCCTGGGGTGGCAACCATTTTGGAAGTAGCTACAAACAGATGACAATTAGGGAACAACTTACATAGTTCCACCCGCATGAGGATTTTGGCCATGAGGTGGGGCCCATCGGTAGGTTAAATCATTTTGGCACATGGGTCGAGTCAATTTTGAAGCTCTGGAGGCTAATAATCCATCATTTAGGCATGTGGGTTTAAGGAATGCAGATGCAAGGAGTCTCTCGGCTGTTTCAAGCTCTGCCATTTGAAAATGATTTTGGCAAGGCGGTGCCCTGCAATGTAGGACCTGTGGTCTCGGAAGACAAAAACTTGCTTTTTGGAGATCAAATAGCTCAGTGGGGTGCAGGTCAAGAGGTGTGGAAGGACGCTGGTCAATAGTCGTTCAGAATAGTGGGAAGAGGACGATGGTCCGCGTAGAGTGGCCCGCATCATTGGACCCGCAGGAGGCTTAAGCATTGTTCATTCATTAGCAAATGGCTAAATGAAGGTAATGAGGTCGGGCCCCTCGTAATGCCCTGACAGAGTTCACTAGCCGTTTGAAGCGGCGAGAGTGGGACGAAGTTCTGTAAGCGGCCACCCATAGGAGGTAGCCCACAAGACACTCCATACTTGATCATTTTTATTTCAGGCTTAGTGGCAGAGGCAATGAGTGCAGGCCCTACAAGGTGAAGGGACGATTGACTGGGGATGTTCAAAATGACAAACCTTAGACAGAAGCCTACGGATGGAAGTCCGCAATGGGCGACCCACCAAGGACCAATACTTAGCCATTTTAGTGCAGGGAACTAGACAAAGATGGTAGGGTTGGGACCCACCCACCGAGAGGACCTCAGGGTTTCGCCATTTTCGAATGGTTGTTTATGTTGAGAAAAAAGGACAATAGAAGTTTGCATTGGACGGTGTGCAAGGTGGCTTATGTGCTCAAGTTTGGTCAGAAAATAAGGTGATAGTGGGACCCACAGGGCGGAGGACTAGGGAAAGTCTACCATTTGTGAATGATGCATCATGAAGGGAAATTTGCGGGTGAAAGTCCCCACTTGCGGATCTGCAAGAGTGAAGAGTCGTTTTAACTTATGATTTTTTTAACTCTGAACAACAACAAGAAGGTGTGAGTGCCCACCCACATGAGCAGGCCCGAGGGAGATGACGATCGACTATGAAGTTTGGCATTACGAAGATCACAAAAATAGCGTCAAATACTATGTGACCGACAAGGCATGATTGCCCTGGCTTAAGAAGAATTGCGTGGGTTCCAAGTTTTGTAGACATCTAACAAAGAGTTTTAAAAAAAAATTCCAAGTTTCAAAACATGGGTTTTGCTCGTCATGGTGTCATCTAGCTAGTTTTTAAGTTTTCTTTCTTCAAAATTTAATAACTTTTGTGAAAATCAAAGAAAACTATTTCAAAACTAGTGGAAGAGGACCAACCTGAAAAATATAATGAAGTATGTGAAGGAGTTGCAAATGATAGCGTTTTGGACACTGGAGAGACTCTACGGGCATGGAGGTGGCGATCGTTGGTGGGCTCTAACAAGTCTTTTGAAAGTGTGCAAGTGAAAATGACATGTCGGAGATGTCTATTTATAGATTTTTATGCATTAAATTCCCTCCATTAATGTTGGTATAGTGAAGACTGAAGTTGGTGAATGAGCATTTCAAAAGATAGCGGCGGGAACGACGAGGTTTGCAAAGCGGACGACACCCAGAAGTTGGCCGTCTGGCAGGTCGACAGAGAAAACAATGAAGGAGGCTATGGATCCCGTGTGGTGGGAAGAAATCTTGATCCGACCGTTCAAAACAGCGAAGATGCCATGGAATCCCGCATAGGGCAACTCACAAGGGCGGACCCACATGACCCAGAGGTCATTAGTTTTGAAACTTAAGGGAAATCTACTAAGGAGATTCTAGAGATGCCAAAGATTTGCAAATTATGGAAGTGGTGAAACTTGGTCAATTAGGGATGATGCTTCTAAGACTCCTTGACCACTTAGGACTCAAAAATAGGGGGCACACAAAATGAGGCAACAACAAAAGTGACCTGGCGAAATGAAAAGAGAGGGTCCCCATTCTGAACAGAGTGTGTGTGCTACAGGAACAATAGAAACATAATTCTATCTTTACCATGGGAAACAATATTTAAATAATAATCATCACCCAATTACACCTTACATCCATCAAATTCTTTATATTCAAAAAAATAATCTCTATTAAAGGTCATATGGAAAGATGTACCTGAGTCAATTAACCATGCATCATTTCTTGCAAGAGTTGCCAAAGCTGCAATGAATGTATCACTATCTTCCTTCTCAAAATCATAATTAGAATCAAATTTCTTCTTTTTCTTCTTTTCTTCTTTACAATCCTTACGAATATGTTCAGGCTTACCATAGTTTGAACAAATAACTTTGTACTTTTCAGGAGATTTGGATCTCCCCTTCGACTTGGATTTATCACGCTTCTCATTCTTCTTGCCTTTTCCCTTAGGTCTTCCATGAACATTTAGGGCCTCCTTAGCACTGATGGATACCTTCCTCCTGATCTCTTCAAAAATTAAATAACCCACCACATCTTCAGTCTTCAATATAACAGAAGTACTCCCAATAGCCATAACAAGAGAATCCCACTAATCAGGCAAAGAACAAAGCAAGATCTGGCATTTCTCCTCCTCATCCATTTTGACACCAATTGATGCCAATTGAGCCACAAACATATTGAATGCTTCCAAGTGATTTGTAATTTGTCCACCCTCTTCCATTCTCAAGGAATATAATTTCTTCCTCAAGAAAACCTTGCTCACTAAAGATTTGGCTCGATACATCTCACCAAGTTTCTTCCATAGTTTCTATGCAGCGTTCTCTTCGTGGACATTGATTAAAACAAAGTCTACCAAGCACAATATAATTAGACCCTTTTCTTTACGGTCCATAACATCATATTGAGCAGCCAAAGTAGTATCTATAGGCCTTGAAACATTCTCATCAACAACATCCCACAGATCTTGGTCTATCAACAGATCCTCCATCTTTAACTTCCATATTTTAAAATTATTTCTATAAAATTTATCCACCTCTATTCTCCCTGATGAACTTTCCATCTAAAAATTCTTGCAACAATATCACAAAGTGTCTTCTGCACAAGCTCCCACTCAAATCTGGATTAGTTTAAAAAACTGAACAACCCACAATTGAAACCAAAGGTGATTGGGATCTGATACCACTTGTAAGGAAGCTAAGGTAGCAAAAAAACTTCCTACACTAATCTTGAGAGGAGGATAATGCAAAAAATTTACAAATTTTTAACATTCACAAAAACTTAAATAGAAATAAAATTAAATATCATTCATACCACAACATAGTGATTTACATGGAGAAAAGCCCACACTCCAAAATCCACCCAATATATTATTCAAAAATCACAAATATTACAATATACTTGCAAAGCAAGCTTCTCATAGGAGTATCACCAACTAGAGATCTAGAGGCAACATGACCACTATCAGACTCCCAGAATACATCACAATGCACAGTCGCAATACAATGCCCTCATAAAATAGGGTTTCCTTCCAGGGCAAGTCAAGCCAACAATATATCGACTGTCAAATTTGAGACCTAATGATGAATGGTCGATATTTACAACAATAAAATATACATAAAATGTGGCTTTTGGGGACGCTACCCCCGAACCCCCATTGTGGCGCGCAACCTTCGGACCCCCCGCCAAGGGGGATGAGCTCCCCTAGACCCTCATCACTTGAGCATAGCCTTTGAGGTAGTTGAGGATAATTCACTCCCTTTATACTTTGTTTGTCTTAAGTCTTAGGAGTAGTGAATCTCCTCTACATTTTGGTGAACTCGACACGCACCTTTCTTTCCTCTTGTCTTTGTGTCAAAAATATTCTTCTCTTTTTAGGGCGTGTTGTAGGTAGCATGTTGTGACGCTTTTATGAGCTTCATGAACTAGTCTACTACCTTCGAGCACATGGTAAGAAGAAGCTATCAAAACATTGATATGGGGTCTAAAAGATTCAGTCCTCCTCGTTCAGGTCCAGATTTTGAGGAGTACTCTACAGGACTCTTTGCTAGATTATCCCCTCCTCATCTTGGAACTAAATCTCATACCTCGCCAACCTCTCCTTCAAACTCTTCCTCTTCATTATAAGATGCTCTTCGGGTTCCTATTGATCAAGTTCACTCTTTGGAAGTAAGTCTTGAAGAGTTCAAACGGTTCCTAGCAAAAGAAGATATTTATTCGCATGTAGCTCCTCTCCTTGTCGGTCTAAGGCATTTTCTTATGATCAATTGGAAAGGTTTGGAGCTCCTTCGAGGAATAGAAAATATTGTGGAGACCCATGTCCCATCATACACTTCCGTATTGGACAAGCCCCCAAGATGTTTAGTTAGAAATCACTAGTTACCAATTGAATGTTCTAATGCCTAGAGTGTTTGTCCACATGGTTGACATGGTTCCTTTTATCAATAATACTACTAATAATGCTACCACTGCATCTAAGGAAATTCCTATGATCAATGTGAACCGTATTACTTTCAGATTCAGAGCCTCTGTATCGAGAGCCAAAATCCTCGCCACTTCTGGTCCCTTCATCTCTAGTGCGAATGCTTCTGCTAGTCATACTCCATCTATAAATCCCATCCTAAATGCTCTATTATAGAACATGGGGAAGATGCAATCTCAACTGGAGAATTTGGTTATTTCTTCTTCTCAACTGATGTTCCAACCCTATTTTTTTGCAATCCCTTACCTTTTGCTATCTTAAACACCCCCATCCCTTAAGGGATGGTGATTCTTAAGTTTGAAAAGTATAGTAGTAGAGGAGACCTGCAGACAAAAGTCTCATTTTTCAATGCCATGTGTACTAATTTCTTCCATCATGATGCTCTACTAGCAAAAATATTCTTGCCTTCTCTTAAGGATGCCACCTTGGAATGATATTTCTCTTTGCTTGATAATTCAATCTTTTTCTTTGACCGACTTGTGAATCAGTTCCTCTAGCAATTCCAAGCTAATATAAGACCGAAGGTAACTTTCACCGATCTCGTTTGATATAAGTAGGATGCGCATGAGAAAGTGAATTATTTCATCGCCTATTACCAAGCCCTCTTTTCTCAAATCTCATATTCCCTTCTAGATTTTGACGTACAATGAGTTTTCATCGAGAACTTGTTGTCGGGACTACGAGATAAATTTATTCTAATGATATATCCCTCTTTCAACCATTTGTGTGTTGCTCTATACGAGTACTAGTAAACGGTTGCTCAATATGGGGGTTCTTCCTCATCCTCCCATTAGGATGGCTGAATGGTTGTGTCTATTTCTAGAGAGTCAAGAAAAAATAAAGTGGTGGTGAACATGGTGTATGTTCCCACTGATAATTTTTTTTCAGGTTGAAACATAATATTTACAAAATTATTTGAATCTTATACAAATGTCTTACAAAAGTTATTAAAATATGGTGTTATATGTAACCAGAGATCAAATCACTTTTTGAGCCTTATCCCCAGTGGTACGATGCACAAAAGTTTTGTTAATACCATCAAGTCTCAGGTCATGCTACCTAATGGGTCTAAATAACAACTAGTTTCCTTTATTATTTATGCTTTTATACTTTCATTTTCTAAGTTTCATAGAAATTCCTAAGACTTTATGTATCATTTATATCCTTTAATTAGAAATCTGAAATAGATTGAATAACCCAAGGAACTTTTTAAGAGAAAATCAAAGCTACATAAACTAGAAAAGCATAAAGAATGCACATTAGAACTCTGAGAGATTATGCAATGTCAATATGACATAATTGCATTAAGAGCTTCCAAGCTAAAAAGATATGATGCAAAGATGTATGAATAATGACTATATGCATCAAGGTGCATGTATGCCAAAGTATGCAACAATGCAAGAGAATGAATGGATGCAAATAAAATATAGGTAGTGAGTTTATATAGAACTTAGGAGAGGAGGTAGGTGGAAAATCAAACCAATAGGAATCAACCACAAAAAGTGGAGATGGACCACCAAAAGTGGATATTCCCACCAAAAGTGGAGTGTGTTCCACCATTTAAGGAAAGTGACACTACATACTTATCTCCTAGTAATAAACTCACTTTATTATCCTAAGAAAGCTTAATTAAGTGTAGGAAAAACCTAGGACTAAGGGAAAATAAATTAACCCACTAGGAAAATAAAAACCTACACCAACACCTTTCATACACTTTACAACAGACATAAGTATGTGAAAATAAAAATATGATATGTTGACATATGTGTGTGAATGCATGATTGTTCATGAGATTTAGTGTGATTCTAGGATTAAAATATGATTGTTAATGATGTGTATGCCTTGATGATGAAACTAACATCGTTTAGTTAGGACTATAACCTGCATCAACTAGATTTCCATCCCGCAACATAAGGACCACAAATAGTTGCAAGGGAGAAGCCAAAATAGTTGAAGTGTGACATTTCCATAGGAGAATGAAGGTGACCATTGGATGATCAATCGTGAGTCACCATAGAATATTCTTATCTATTGAACCACTAGAAGGAGAAGAAGTCTGCTCTGAGTGGGACTAACCCATGATGTGACATTCCTTAGGAACACATTTCTGTCATGGCGTTTTTAACTATTAGGCCCATAAATTTCTAATTCAATTTCTCTTCTTATGCTTTATAATTATGGTTCTCCATTTTAAGATTAAGTCCTCTCCCTATCTTTGAGGGAGAGTGGATGAGTACATTATGATTCTATTTTTAGTCCTAGAGGAATAAGACTCCTCCCAGACCCTATATAATGGGATTTTTTTGTTGAGGAGTAAATCTAGTTACTATTAATAATTTCCAATAGTTTTTTATCGTTGTTAGTTATTTTTGGTTATCAATTACAATAGTAGATATGTATTGTTGAATAGGAAATCTTTAGTAGATTCTTGTCAGATTGTATGTAAGAGTTCAAAGTTTTTATGTAATAAAAGTGTTAGTTCAATATATCATTATCTATTGATTAAGTAGTAAGTGTTTGACATTTTATGTGGAAGCAACAACTCAAGAAAGGGCCACTTGAGGTACTGTTAATCCACTCTATTTTCTATTATTAGATTAATTTATGCATTGTTAGAATTAGTTAAGTAATTTTCAGTTACATGCATGTGAAATTCATGAATGTAATTCTATAGTTTGGATGGAGTTATGTAGCTTCATATTTGTTGCATCCTCTAGATAAATTAGTTATAGTTCAGTTTTAGAAGTTAATAGTTATAATTTTGAGTGATAGGAGCCCATAGCATAAGATAACAATTTATATTTATTTCCCTTGTTTTGCAAATTAGCATTTCATTTCCTTTTTTGGCTCTTCCAATTTTTTGTACATGTGGAACTACCTATACTCCATTGATATAGGATGTGCCTAAGGTCCATGAATGCATATATTGTGCTAGCACTGTCTAAATCTTACGACTCCCTAGTTGATATTTAAATGAAGCCTCTCATGTGAAAGATGAACTATTCATTTATGAATCCATCCTCTAAGTTGTGTGTCTACCTAGTAGCACCAAGTTAATGAGACATTAGAGAGGCCTTATATTTTTGGTGTCGTTTCCAAGGATAATGCTAAGTTAAGGATTCTATTATGTAATTTTAATTCCTTTCAAGCTTTCATAGTTTGCAATTTTGTTTTTAGCATCAGGGTAATTATGTTTTCACCATCAACAATAACATGGGTTACTAACAATGTGTAGTTCGAACCACTGATCTAAAGAGTCACAACAATTGCATGTGGATGTAGTGAGATTCTCTGGGAAGATTTCTCCCCTCAATGTAGGAAACATTAGAGGATACTGGTGAACAAAGTGAATAGGGGAAGGGTATCCCTGAAGAAGAATTATCCCTGACACTAGTACCTACACCAAACACAGAGGAGACTTCCCACATACACATATGCATCATGGTTGATATAGCAATAGAAGAACCACCATAGCATGTAACGTTTGAGCTCCCTATAGCTAACTAGGAAAAGGCTATTGATTTGAAGAACATACCTCTTCTATGGGTTGGTTATAGAGGATCTAGACACCTTTCTTTTTGAGTTTGATGTGTTATGCCATAGTTATGACTATACCATAGATGCTCACAATCTCAAATTATTTCCAGCAACACTGAAAGATGATGCTCTGAGATGGTTCATAGGCTTGGGAAGAGATGTTCCCAATTAGAACATAATGAAGACAAATTTCCTAGAGAAATACCAATATTACTGCAAAGGCATAAATAGAAGATTATATTGAGAGGTTTCATTTCTACCTCAAGAAATCTCATCAAAATAGACTCTCTGATGAATCCTTGAAACTAGTATTCTTAAGCAGAGTCAATGAGGACTGTATGGATGCCCTCAACCTCATTGGGGCAGGAGACATCTCACATTTACCATTTTATGAGATTTTTAGAGTAAGTAGAAACTATTCCAAATCCTTCACCAAGAAGACCAAGGGAGATAAGACCTCCTCTCTCAACAAATCATCTAATGGGGTCTCAAGGGTGGAATAGGGAAATTTTCTATCAAACATGAAGGAGGATATCATTAGCCACTTGGACACACAACTAGATACCCTCCATATCATAAAAAATCAAGAAGAAGTAGGAGCAACCCTCATAGAATATTTCCCACATTGTCGACAAAAGAAGATCAATTGCAAGTGCAAGAAGTTGGCTAGTATTTCTGAAGATAAGCAAGGGAAGCCAAAATTTCATGCCTTGGAAGATGAATATCGTTAGGTGTTTTACATATAGCTCAACATAAACCATGGTAGCCAAGACAAGGTATGCCCCAAGATACCTTAACCTATAACATGTCATTTCCAGGTAATAATGCAATTTTCCCTCGTTGGAACCCTCAATCTTGGACCAATGTGAAACACTCATAATGGCCAATGCCTCAATCCAATTGGAATCAACAACAAGGCATGTGGCCACCACAAAATTACCAAGGACCTAATTATAATTCTCAGTGGCCACCCTAAAAAAATCAATGGCAACCATAGTGGCAAAGAGGTCAGTAGTGGAAAAATAAAAAACTTAATTATCAGTAGCCCTAGCAGCCACAACACCAAGCCATAATGCCAAAATCAACAACTACATCAATACCACCAAGAGAACCTTAATTTCTAGCACACCTTGCACCTAACCCAAATAATAAGCATGTCCAACAGGCTTGTGCTAAAGACACCATATAATATCCCATTTATGGGGTTGAGGTGAGTGATGTACACCTCAGATCATAGAAAATGTTAGTTGGACCTTCATCTCCACACATCACAGAGTTGACTGATGAGGAACTCCTAACAGAGCCCATGGACAAACAATCTAGGGAACCTGAGCCAAATCAGGTTAACCCAACAACCATGAGTCCAGAGCCTCCATTCCCTGAAAGATTAACAATCCAAAAACATCATTCACAAGCTAAAATTGATCTATTGGGATAGCTCAAAGATTTTTGTAGCAAGATACCCCTCATTCAGGCCATTAAGGAAGTGCCCATTTATACCAAAACAATGAGAGATTTGTGCCTCAAAAATATAGGAAGGAAAATAAGGACCCTTAGAGTGTACATGTCATAGGACAACTTGTAGACATTATGTTGGGAAACATAATTATCCCAAAGTATACATATTTTGGGAGGCCTTGGTGGATGTCAAAATCAATGGAAATCTCATTAAGAACACCTTAATTTACCTTGGGGCAACCATTAATGTAATGACCAAAGAAACCATGAAATTATTACAACTAATGGAGCTCAAACCTACACCTATTGTGTTACAGTTAGCAAATAGGTCTATAGTCAAACTTAAGGGAATCATAGAAGACTTGGTAATAACATTAGACTCATGGGAGTACCTTGTAGACTTTATGGTGTTGCAGCCTAAAGCTAATCTTGCAGGATATCTCCTCATCTTAGGGAGACCTTGGTTGGAAACAACATAGGTTGCAGGTCTGGTAACATGATCATTTCCAATGGAAATGTAACCAAGAAACTATTCCTCTATCCACCTACCAAACCGCATGCAAATTTAGAGAAAATTGTATGGCCTGCCTTAGATGAGGAAGACCAATACTCATTATAAACTCTAATGACTATTGAATGCAATCCCTTATTAGTGTTATCACTAAGAAGTGCACCCTTGTTAAGTTACAAACTCAACCTACTAGTGAAACATTGGGAATTTTCCATGCTGTGGGTCTCCTAAACGGAAAAGAACCTCAAGAGAGGGTTGGTTCTCTTTGGTTCTATCACCTACGTTAAGCTATCTATTGTTGTTGTTGAGAAAAGAGTGAAAGAAAAACATAAAAAAAAACTTGGAATAACTAAAAGGTGATTCACAAAAATTAGAATGACTTGAACTATTGTTTTGATACACAAATCTCTTAGTTTTTCAGTTTGTGTTTGCACAACTCAAGGGTTAACATGTTCATACATAAGTATTTCATAGGAAAGCTAGAAGTTTGTAATCTTTAGAAGGAAAATCATGTGATTTTCACAAATAAAGAGTTCTAACTTCAGTGGCATAACCTATGACCTACATGAGACATGTATTTCTACCTAAAGGTGCTAGAAATGAGACAATGCATTTGGGGTTTTAAAATAAAACATAGAAAAACATATCAACCATCCATTTTCATACCATGAGATAGTTATTAAGAAGGCAAAAAAACTAAATTTTATTGAGAAAATATGTTCTTACAATAGATATAAGTCTGAATACGTGTCTTTGCTTTGAAAAAGTGTTACAAAATGTATCTTAGTTGTTGTGACTGAGAAAAGTTTGAGTTACAATGACATTTTCTTTGCCTTTACAGCTCAAAAACATGAAAGAACTAACTAAAAATGAAATCTTATGGATCCTATATCTCATCCCAAGCATGGGAGAGCATATAGAGACTAATTTTAAATTAGTTATCATGCTTAAAAGTAGGGTAACCTGCTTTACACGCCCAAGAGGTCTTCTTGCTTGACTTGGACCCTTTAGCTCCTTGAAAAGTGCTCCAACTAATGATGATGTTCCTAAATACTTGGGAAGAAGTTTGAAATACTCCTAGATATCCTCAAACCACCCTTAAGAAGCTCAACCTGCCACCAAACTACCTTGGCTACTCTTAACTTCCTCCTAGATGATCTCATAATGTCCTTGACTACTTGTAAAGACTCCAAATTGTCCAAACTCCCTCATGAATGCCAAAATTTCCTTTTGCATGAAGATAGGGCATGTGGGAAGGTCTTGGAAAATTCAAAAAATCCCTCAAGTCATGAGAATCCTTTTTGGGCAGTTTTAGATCACTCGACATCATCACACAACTATCCCTTACTTTGAATTTTCCCCCTTTACCCATATATTCACTTACCCTTCATCATTTTGCATTAAATATTGTCATTGCAGCTTGTAAATTGCTCTCTTGACTTTCATACTTCTTTCTATAAAAATCAAGCTTCTCACTGCCACTAACATACACTATACCGTGCACTCCATACACTAGTCACCATTCCTTTATGCTTCATAATTGTTCATAGTAGGATTTGACAAAATAACTATATCCTCTACACCATAAACTTTGTTCATTTATACCTTTAATCTCTGTGATCTTGAAAAGTTATCTACCCTTAGACCTCATCCTTTCCTTTCAAGTACTTCATGACATTTGGTGGTCACAAAAACCTTTGAAACATGCATAAAAGGATATAGAGTTGTTTTTCCTAATTTGACTTCACTTTGACATAGACAACAAACACCATCTTATCCCATTTTTGATGTCTTGAATATTTTCTTACTTGTACACTATACCATAGTCCATATCACCTAACCTTGTCCTGACTTTTAGACAATCATTTTTGTGCTTGAAACCACTGTCCTACAGATCCTATCACAGTCCTTTTATACTTACAATCTTGTGACTGCTTTTCAATACTTTCAATGATTGTTATACATATGAAGTTGTCTTCTTTCATGAATCATTTCACCTCTTCACTATATCTATACCCAACATCAGCTTCTTGGATTCCCTCCTAGTTTCCAATTCACCATCATAAATCATAGTCCTTAGGTATAGTCCTAAAGACTGTGACAAATTTCATAGTACCATGTCGACCACTCTTCATTAAAGTCACTTTTACTAATAAGGTCTTCATTACAATCCCTTTAAGTTCCACCATTTACTAATTGAAAGCACAAACTGCTGAATCATGACCATTTCATAGGCTACAATAACTATGAATTAGTACAACGTAAGGGATAGGAAATCTTGTGTGTACACATTATAGTGAAGGTCTAACCAAAGATATATATGAAGAATTGCTAGATACATATTAAGCAACCACTCAAATATCTTCAATAGTACCATCACCATGATTTTTTGTTTTAAAAATAACTTCACTGCATCTCTCTATAACCACTGCCCATTCAATGACTCATTAATATTTTACTCTTATTTACAGTCATAAAGACTATGGATAGCTCCTTATTGAATGTAACCTTGTACATGATCTTCATTTCAATCACTTGCTCTCGATCTCAATCAAAGACTTTATAGAGTCTAATTACTATAATGTCCACCACAAAATAAATTTAACAAATTACACATAACACATAACACACAAATAATGAGCATATAAAATGACACATGTCCAATATCAAGCTTAGGGACAAGGAATTATATTTTGACAAGAAATTTGGATTACATATTCCAATGTTATGGTGAAACATAGAGGAATGTATTCCTTACAATAGACCACATGGTCAAAAGCAAGATCATATAATGAATTATAACAAGGACCTTCTTGATAGGATTCTTTTCCATTTAACTCCTTCAACCACAGCAAGGGCAAGAACATTGTCAGAGCTCATATCCACCCTAACACAAAGTGATTCACTTCCCTAGAATTCTCCTCGAAAGAAGAATACCTGACCTAGCTCAAGGAAGACTAGCTATGCAAATCTGATTGGAGTAATAGAATAGTGAAACATGAAAGTTGTACATCTAATGATATCACGAATTTCAAACACAAAATAAGAACACTCTAGAATGCATATGTCAATCATGTAAAGCAACATAATAGTTCATTTTCAATGCTATTTGGTCAACACTTTCTCACAATGAACAAGATATAGTCTTAGCATATTTCAAAGATATTAAGCATAGTGAATGTATTGTCAACACAGTTAAAATACACACTAGCATATGGAATTCTTACTTCTACATACATTTTAATCTATTTCAATGACAAGGAAATATAAACTATCATTTAGCTTACATTGTGTGTAATTATCTTGATAATGAATAACTAATCACCAAGAGTGTTGTAGGATTGTGAGTCTTAATTCAATCATGGATATCACTTAAATAAAAAAAGCTTGGGGTACTAAACATGTGTTTAATTGCTTTTAAATTCAAAATCCACCCAATTCAAATAAAGCATTTTCATATATTGTAATAAGAAATATTTGATGTTTGACAAAAATAATATTACATCTATTATTTAATACAAGTCTATTCTAAGCAAAAATAACTTAAAAAAAACTTAGTTCCACTATTTTTTCCTTTTGTAATAAATCAAACTAACAAAACATTATAACCTTAATTCTTAAATGCTAACTTTATAAGTAATACAAAATAAAAGAAAGCATTTATGACAAAGGTATCCCAATATCATTTATATTTCAATTTTTAAATACTAACTTCTAGCTAAGCTTTTTAGGAAAAGAAGATTCTTTTGAAGTTGTAATATTTAAATTTCCAAATTATAGTATTCTTTCCAAAAAAAGAATTTTGATCCACTAAATGTTAATAATAACACTAGCTACTAACTAACGCCATTAAATAATATCACTTGTAATCGAAATATCTTATTTCTCAATTATTGCATTAATAGTATCATCTAACTCTAACACCATTTTGGTTTGCATTCATTCGATAACATCAAAGTCATATCGTTCTATTTTATAATTGGTCTTGATTTTAATTATAATTAAACTAAAACCTAATTCCAAGGATTCCCAAAGTTGAGAACTCAATTTTGACTCAAGAAGTTTGAAGGTCAATAAATCTTTTCAAAGACTGATACACTATGGAGGGGTCAACAGTGAGCTCAAACAAGTTTAATATTGAGATAAGGAGAAAGAATGTTTTGAAATGGAACTTATAGAGGTTTAAATTCAAGTCATATGAGACAATCTCTAAATGCTAACAAGATTTTGATATTATACATCATGTGGTGTTTTTGTAGTGTAACAAATTATATAACAATGCGTTGACATTTCTGCATAGTTTCAAGTCAATCTTCATTGACTCATATTATGTTATTATGTTCAAATCAAGATGATCATTGCTTAGCCAGATATTGAAAGGCGATTTTTACAATTAAGTTTAGATTCAAAGCATAAGCAAATATAGTCATTGCACTAATGCAACAATACTGCTATAAGTACAATAGTGTTTGATTCTTTATTAGAAATAAGAAATTATACTATGTGGCTTAATTAAAAATTAAGTGATAGTCAAGAGAGGAAGAGAACTTGGAGAAGAATTTAAGAACACTATTTTTATCCTAGAAACCTTTTGAAGAGAGAAAAGAATAGGGGATTATCTGAACTTTGAAATTCTGAATTAAAGAAATTGGGGATTCAAGATAAGCACAAAATGGATTTGTTGAAAAGGCTTTATAAATTTTTAGTAAGAACAATTGGCAGGTGAAAAGCCAAATTTTGCAACCTTTCCCAACATCCTCTCTACTCGTGCCAAGAATGAGAGCATTGGAACAGGGCTTGCACATCCTTCAGAAACATAAAGGTTACAAGGGCCCCGATAGACATGCATGCAAGAATGCAGAATCATAGACAAGACACATGACCATTAGGAAAAATGCCTCAAAGAAATGTGGAGCAGTTGTAAGAATAGCAAGATTGTGATAGATTTGAGGCTTCAACCTTATTGATGGCGACCAGGTAGAACCACTTAGAGATTTTAAAACCCACATACTTACAAATAAATCAATCAATAGTTAGAAGGATGGCTTGCTTGATAATATCAGAAACCATGAATAGATCTCAAACTATAGACCTAAAAGTGCAACAAAGCAATAAATCAAAACCTAAAGAGAGAAGAAAAAATTGCAAAAGATGGTAAACTGACGCCCATTGCTCATTTTCTAGGAAATGCTACCAATCACTAAAAAGTTGTTTGCAGGTAGGGCATTTCAAATTTTCCTTTTCAATTTCATTTCCATATTTTAGAATTGTGCCCCAAAAGAAAAAAGAAACAACATAATTATAAATGAATAGAAGACCATCTCAAATATAAAAAATAGCGTAAAATGTCTAGTCACAATAAGTATTATTTCAATCCATAACTACAAAACACTAATAACATGAACATTGTGGCCCAAATGCATAAAAATGAAATATAATCAAATAAGTTGAGTGGCCATATGAAAGGGAAAATGCAAACAAGAACTATATAAAAAAAATACACAAGAAAATTTATATTGAAATTTGAAAGAGAATTTGACAAAATCAATTGATTAAATGAGCCCATTTGCCCAACTAGCAAGCAACTCAGACCCACAATTCAAAAAATAATAATAAAAGTTAAAAGTGTGTTCAATGCAATGAAAGTATCTTGAACACTAAACGTAGACCCAAAGCCTCAATATCCTAAAAAGAGATTCCTAATTGTCCCAGGTAGAAGCAAGACACACATCTAAAAGCCTTTAAAATACCAAGAATGAAAAGTATGATTTCTACAGAAAGGGAAAGAAATAATGTGCATACCTTTTAATGTCTTTCTTCTAGGCCAAAAGGCATTCAAAAATACATTCCTTACATAAGAGATGGCCATTATAGTAGCACATAGGATCTATTAATGGTTTGAGGTAGAGGCAACTATGATGAAAAAAGTATCCCTTTTTCGTTATTTTGGGAATGAATAATTAATATTAAAATGAATAATGTTGTCTTGATTTAGTGTTGTAATATTTTTTACACATTCACATTAAGTTTAGGGCCCAATTTAACTAAATGGACTTAATGATGCCTTATTTTGAGTGTTGTAAAGTGTATCTTTACACTTTCACACTAATCTAGGGCTTTATTAATTAATTGAGATTTTTTATTTTTTTTTTATAAAAGGAGGGTAAAAACTTTATTGAATCATAACAGTAATACAAAGTCCAAAGAAAGAAGCCACAAGGGGCCAAAAACAACAAGAATTAATTCACACCCAAGAAGCACCTCATATCCTCAGCAACCCACTCCTCAAGAACAGGGGCCATATCAACAGGGAGATTGCTCCAATCATCCATAGACCAAGAATCAGTCTTTTCCGACGCCCATCTAGCCAGCCCATCAGCCACCCTATTCCACTCCCGCGGAATATGGCGGAAAACAATGGACTCCAAGGTAGAGCACAATGAAATAATCTGTTTGACAACCACAGCCAGCTGCCAATTCACATCCTCCAAATTTTGATTATTCAACATATCAATAACCACCTGAGAATCAGCTTCACAAACAATCCGCCACCATCCAAGGGAAACCACATGCTCAATCGCCAAGAGAATAGCACTTGCCTCCATAAGATTATTAGTTTGCAAACCACGATACATAGAAAAGAAGAAAACCACCACTCCAAGGCTGTCTCTACCAATACCACCAACCCCAGCATGCCCAAGGGTTACCCCTAGATGACCCATCCGTATTAATTTTCAATTCCCCTAGAGCAGGTGGGCACCAAAAGCCCTCACGAGCAACCCTCTCACGCCCACGCCTACGATGCACTTTGCTCAAAATACACTTCTCCCCTGTGGCAAGACCCAAGGCATTTACAACACCCAAGTCCCCAGGATCAATCGGCACAGACAAGTCACACTTTGCAGTCAAAGTCTCCT
This sequence comes from Sequoia sempervirens, assembly GCA_007258455.2. Classification (NCBI taxonomy): domain Eukaryota; kingdom Viridiplantae; phylum Streptophyta; class Pinopsida; order Cupressales; family Cupressaceae; genus Sequoia; species Sequoia sempervirens. Next base: position 29,088 of record VDFB02111037.1, read on the forward strand.
GCAAAGCCCCAAGAATTCGCCTCCAAAGTTGCCCCATGAGCAATTTTTTATCCAAGAATATTCTTTTGTTACGTTCCAACCAAATTTTCCAAACAATCAAACTAGGACCAATGCTCCAAGCAATTTTAAGAAAAGAGGTTGTAGCAGGAGAAGAACCCTGTCTCTTCCAAAAATCCTCCAAAGAAGAGACATGGCAACACGATAAGCTCCAAAGATTCCACCAGTGATGCCAGATAGTCTTAACAAAAGAACACTGAAAAAAGAGATGTGATAAGCATTCATCATGCTGACCACATAGAATGCACATGGAGGGGCCCTGAAACCCACGTTTCCAAAGATTATCCCAAGTAAGACACTTACCTTAAACCACGAGCCAAGAGAAAAAATTACACTTAGGCCAAGCAAATTTATTCCAAACATGCTTCCACCAAGAAACCTGGGAGCTTCCAAAAACCTGTTTATCCAAAACCTGATAACCAGAGGCAATCAAAAATTTTCCTTTCAAGTCAGGACCCCAAACAAGCACATCACCCCCTTGGAGAGAATTACAAACACGACCCGATAAAATCTTAGCAAGCTCTTGACGATCCTCCACCGCACCACCAGGAGGCCAATCCAATGGGCTCTTCCACCTGGACACAAAAATTTGACCCAAAGATTGTTGAGATTTGAAATATGCTACATGACTCCAACCCGCCTCCACAAAAATCTGGCACAAATCTTGGAGATGGGGATGAGATGACACAATGGGTGGGTATCCATCCCAAGAATCATGCCAGAAAAGAGCATCTCGACCCCCATTACAAATCCAAAAAAGTCCCTGTTTAACCAGCTTGGCACCACGTTTAAGGGTACTCCAGATCACAGAGCCTTTCCCCTCCATACTAAACCTTGCTACCTCCTTGCTTTCTACTGCCCCCAAATATTTGAAGGTCAGAATTTTAGCCCAACACATATGTTGTTGAGAGCACCAACACCAATACAACTTAGCAGCCAAGGCCTGCCCATTCAAATCAGTCCACCATAAACCAAGACCCCCCTCCTGCTTTGGCCTACAAACAACATCCCACTTCACCAGACTCCATTTTCTATGAAGAAGATTACCAGCCCACAGAAACTGATGAGACAATTTCTCGAAATCTCTAATAAAACTTGAAGGAGCAGAAAGAACAAAGCATTTATAAATAGGAAGAGCCTGGACCACCGACTTTAAAAGAGTCACTCTACCTGCTGAAGAAAGCCACTTGCAAGTCCAATGACTGACCAATCTTCGAAACTTATCAAGAGTCTCTTGCCAAAACCTTTTGGGGAGAGAGCGAACATCAAGAGGGATTCCAAGATAGGAAAAAGGAAGCGAACCAATCTGAAACCGAAGGATACCAGCAATTCTCCTTTGAATACCCTTAGGAGTGTGGAAGAAATATATGAAGGACTTCCCCTCATTTATGCGTTGCCCAGAAGCTGCCAAGTAACTGTCCAAAACACTGCGCCAATTGAGAGCCTCCTCAACCTTAGCCCTGCCCATCAAGGCAGTATCATCTACAAATTGCAGATGAGACTGAGGGGGAATACCATCTCCCCAACTCCATCCCTGAAGCAAGCCACTAGCAACCTGAGCACGAATGAGTCTTCCCAGGCCTTCTGCAAGGAGGATGAATAAGTAAGGAGATAGGGGATCTCCCTGCCTAAGGCCTCTAGAAGCACCAAACAAACAAGTGGGCTCACCATTGATAAGCACCGAAAAGGAGGAGGAAGTGACACAACTCCTAACCCATTCAATCCAACCCTCAGCAAAGCCAAAAGCTCCAAGGATTTTAAATAGAAAGCTCCATTTAACACGATCATATGCTTTAGCCATGTCCAACTTGATAAACATAGATTTATCTTTTGAGGATTCCATAGAATGGATGGCCTCAGCAGCAATAACCACCCCATCCATGATCTGTCTTCCAGCAACAAAACCCCCCTGCTCTTCAGAAATTAAGTCATCAAGCCAAGGCTTCAGCCTTTCCGCAATCAACTTAGTAATAATTTTATACACAACATTACATAGAGCTATAGGCCTAAACAAATCCAAGGAGTTAGCTCCCATCTTCTTAGGAATAAGAGCTAAAAATGTAGCATTCAGGGACTTCAACATTTGTTTATGCATAAAGGATTCTTGGACAACCTCTAAAAGGTCTAATTTAACCACTTCCCAGAACTCCTGAAAAAATTCAATGGGGAATCCATCAGGCCCAGGAGCTTTACCTTTCTTCATCTGGAACACAACCTTCTCAAGCTCCGACAAGGTAATAGGAGCAAGCAATGATTCATTCATTTCATTAGTCACCAGCTTCGGGATACAATCTAAAATTTTAGCTTCATCCTCCTCCGCAGGAGGCGAATCCTCAGAGAAAAGGGTAGAGAAATATGAATGCATTCGCTGAAATAGAGGCTGAAGAGGACAAAGATTCCCCATCAGGCAACAAAATAGAAGAAATAGCATTACCTTGTCTCCGATCCTTAACTGAGTTATGGAAGAAAGCAGTGTTTCGATCCCCAGCCTGGAGCCATTCAATACGAGACTTTTGTTTCCAAAAAATCTCTTCTCTTAACTCCCATTCCTCAAGCTCTTTTGTTGCAGCAACCTCTAATAAACTCAGCTCCTCTGAGAGGCCTTGATCTTGAATTTGTCTGGTAATTAGGTCTAGATTATCTCGTGCCTTTTGCTTTTCCTGAAATAAATTACCAAAATGCTGCCTATTCCATCTTTTCAATCTGTATTTAACATACTAGAGCCTCTTTGAGAAAGAGTACATGGCAATGCCATATGCTGGCTTCCCCTGATCCCACCAACCAAGGAGCAAAACATGAAGAGATTCATCCCTAAGCCACATGAGTTGGAACTTAAAGGTCTGTCTAGCACACCGTTGAGGCACATCAACCACTAGCTTAATAGGCCAATGGTCAGAACCACGACCATCCAAAATTTCAGAGCTAGTCAACCACCTGTCCCCCACCCAAAAACTAGACACCAAAAATCTATCAAGTCTTTCAGAAATAGAAGCATCACCAATTCTCCTATTATTCCAAGTAAAAAGACCATTGCCAGGCTTGATATCCACAAGATTCAAAGCAGAGATATTGTCCTGGAGCAATAATGCAGAAGCCTCCAGCCTTGCAATACCACCTCGTTTCTCTGCAAGCTCCGTGATAGCATTAAAATCACCTCCAATAATCCAAGGATGGTAGGGAAATAAGCTGCGAACTAAATGAATGTTGGACCACAAAAGTTGCTTGCCCTGCAACTCCACAGGTGCATACACATTGGAGAAGAGAGCAATTTCCCCTGACATAAAACAAGAGGCCACCATGGAAAGGGAGGACTTAAAAGACACCCACCAAAGGGGGCAGATCTTACGCGGGTTCCATAAGCACGCCACCCCGCCAGAAGACCCTTGAGCACCAGTGCATTGGCATCCACCATTCCCCCATAACTTAGGAGCTAAATCCATCATACCCTCCACAGAGAGCTTAGTCTCCTGTAGAAAAAGAACATCAGGCGAATGACACCTAATCAAATCCTGAACAACTTTTTGTCTAGGGCCACTGTTCAAGCCCCTTACATTCCAAGAGAGAACTATCATTTCGAGGGGCATGAAAAATGCGAATCCAGAGTCTTGACTGACCCCGACTCCACCAAAGTCTCCCCTATCATCTTAATCTTTTCCTCATCCTTCTTCCTTCCCAGCTTAGAAATTTTCTCCGGCCCCCCCTTCTTGAGAACTTTTTGCAGAACACCCAACTGAGAGGACGCCTTAATATTCTTCTTGCCCACCTCCGAACCAACTTTCTGCAAGAGGTGAACCTTATCCACACTATCTTTCACTACCTCAGCACTACCACCCAACTCATCCTGAACCCCCATTTGACGATCTGGCCCTAGAGCCAAAGTTCCATCAGCAAGCGGAGCCATAATCACCTCTGAGTTGAGTATTACCTGACCAGGATCTTTCCCGACCTCATCTAAGCATGGCACTCCCATACCCCCCTCCTGTTGGGGAGCAAGCATTACCTCAACCGAAGGGCCATGCTGATCAATATCCAAAGTCCCATGATCTAGATCCAGAAATCCTAGGTTTACCTCTTGCTGAGTAAGATCCTCCAGCACCTCAAACCTATTGAAGGTGTCCTCCTCCTGCCTATCCTTCAAAGTCCTTTTATGACCTTTATTTCTGTTTCGGCCTCTAACGGGAATAAAACCATCTTCCCTACCACCAGAACCCTGAATGGGGTCCTTGCCTTTATCCACCCTAGGTGGATTAGCCGAAGGTTGAGAAGATTGAGCCTCCAAAGGCTTGGCCTTTGGACATCTGCGCAGGAGGTGACCATACTCATGACAGAAATGACAACGGAAGGGAAGTGTTTCATAATCCAGTTGTTGCACCCATGAATAATCTCCTACACTCACTTCTAAAGAGTCTGGCAATGGCTTACTTAAATCAATTTCTACACAAAACTGGGCAAAAGTCATTACCTTTTTGAATTGTGTTTGCTGAGACGAACCCACAGGTTTCCCCAACTTCGAGGCTAATAGGTACAACACATCCTCTCACCAGCATTCCACAGGGAGCCTTGGAAGACAAACCCAAACTGGAACCCGATTCGGAAGTTCCTCCGCCGGGTTGAAGCCAGCATGCCATGGCTTAATGAATAAGCCCACCTGGTTATAAAAATACGGGCCCCCTTCAAAAATCCTATTCCGATCAGCCAAGCAATCAAATGTAACCATGAAGTAGTTATTTTCCAGGAGGTGGATCTCCATCTCTCCCTCAGGCATCCATGTCTTTTGAGCCCACATATCCAAGAATTGCAAAGAAATTTTCAAACCTAAGAATTTGCAATAAAGAGAATGTCCGTGCATAATAATCAATGTCTTCAGCCAACATCTCCATTGGAATGACTACATTCGGCCTCTCTTTACACCGTTCGAGGCACCCATTAATCTTCAAAATTCCAGGCCCCCCTGCCGAGCCCATCTCGACTTTCTCAGGTTCCACCGAAAAAAGATTATTATCAAAAATCTTCGAACCCTGTGGAGAGGGTTTCAAACCAAAACCAGAGCAGAAGTCCATATTGGGACAAACCCTAGAAGATTCTCCAGTATCCATCAAAGAGCACACAACGCAAAATGAGCAAGCAAGGCCAAAATCAAAACCAAGAGCCCTTCGATGAAGGCACACACCACTGGACACCAAGATCACAACCCCACAACCCCAGAATACACACCTGCTTCAAAAGAAAAGAACCTCCCCCCGAATAGCGTAAAAACCCCACCCCCAAGAAGCTCCAGAGAAGAAGAGAATAGATCCGACCTCCAAACACGCATGCAACCACCAAAAGACCACATGCAGGCTGAGCCTAGATGGCTGCGGCCTCATGCAGCGCTTGCAGAAGCCATTCTCCATATTCAAGCGGGATCCCGTGTTCTTAATTAATTGAGATTAATTGAGCTTAATTGGCCCCTTTAATTCAAATCCAAGCCTAATTAATTGTAGATTATGAGGAATAAAACCTAACATTCTTAAATGATATTACACAACAATTTTTGAAGGTGTGTGTCCTAGGTTAGTGACCTAGGACCCATTCACCACCTGGTGAATGAATCCTCACTAGGTCCTAGGACCCTATTTTCACATAACATTTCACAATCCCCGAAGTGTGTCCTAGCTAAGTGAGCTAGGACCCATTTCCCACATGGCGAATGGGTCCTAACTTAGACCTAGGACCCCCCCTTGGAATATTTTTTTGGTGGTATTTTAATTATTTCAAATCCTAGATTTGATGTCGGCTTGTGATATTTAAATTTCAAGATTTAATGATAAGATATGTATAAATACAAGGCTATTTCACTTAGTTTCACCTAGAAGAATTCTTATGCAAGCATCCTAATAGCAAGTTTATGAGAGCAAGAGTTCACAAGAGTATTTATAAAGCATTCAAGGGAAGATTTATTGAAGAATATTGTAGTAATCAAATTTCATATCATCATGTATCATGCATGTTGTTGACCTAAAGTGTTGATGTAGAATTGAAGATCCTATTCAAGCATTGTTACATATCAAGTTTCATGATCAAGATCTACATTCATTTGAGCCCACTTCATGCTAGTTTGTAGATTTGTAATCCAAGGTTTCAATTGAGGTTTGTGGGGGGTTGAACTCTCAACCTCCCCTTTACAAGTTTCACGCACCACCATTGAAGCACACGACATTCTCAAATATATATATATATATATATATATATAAGTTGTTTTCTATTTATCATGTAATAATATATAATTTCAGGGGGCGGCGGTTTGAATCGCCAACCCCCCTCCTCCAACTCCCATCGCTTGCCAACGTGCCAAGCGAATTTTTTGGGATAAGCCACACAAAAATTCTATTTAAATCAGTAGTAAAGGCTATTTTTAAAACAAAATGGAAGGGTCGGTCCATAAAATAACATACCCCCATATTTACCACTACACCATGGTTTGGTGCTCAAAATAGCATAGATAAAAATAGGTTTTGTTATGCTAAAATCTGTAAGCGACACATATATTATAAATTTTTCTATTAAGAAACAGAGTCTGATTTATTGGAGATAAGGGATTCAAATTAAGATATATGGGAATCATATTGTTAACCCCTATATAGCATTTGAAAATGTATTTAAAGGGGGGTGAAGGGTATTGGAGGTAATTAGGAAATGGATAATGAAGTGATTCAACTCTGTGCATTTAGAGGCTTTAAGCCAAGTTAATTTTTACTTAAAGGAGGGGATTTTTTGCATTTCATTGTCGTCTGAAGAGATTTGTAAAGACTTTGTAACAGATTGAAGTGCCTTGTAAACTACATTTGGAGCATAATCAAGGATCAATCACTCCATTGGAGAGGGACTCAGAGACGTAGCCATTTGGCGAACTTCATTATCAACCTGTTGTCTTTTGTCTTCTCTTATATATGTGATTTTCCTATTTCCATTATTTTAGTCATTCAATGTATTTTAAATGAACTTTGAATTAATTTTAAGACATTGATTACTAATTTGTATAAGTTAACATTTACTTAGCAACCGTCATAGATCCTAACAGATCAAGTTGGTATTAGATCCTTGTTTTTCTAGTGTTTGCAGAAGTGGATGTTAACATGATCTAGGAGCCAAAGAGGTGAAGGCACGCTTGTGGAAGTTAATCCTGAGATCGGTAAACGAAGAACTTTTCCACCACCAAAGATGGAAGAGACAAAAGCTGGAAAGTTTTTTGAGCTCAATGAGCCTTTCTCGACGTGAAGGCTATGGTGGAAGTGCTCTTTCAAGAAAGGAAAGAATAGAAGAAGCGTGAAAAAGGAGGTTCATCAAAGCGAGAAAAGCATGAGGACCATGAAGATCGGGAGGACAAAGGGAAAAGGGAATGAGGTGACGATGAGCCTCCAAAAGCTCCTCCATCTCCATCTTCTCCTAATTCTATTTCTTTTGCTAGTCTTTTCAAAAGTGCACATAAGCCTGTAATTAAGTTGGATGTAAAGTTTGATCTACCTAAATATTGTGGAGAGTTGAATGTTGAGAAGTTGGATGATTGGGTTCAACAAGTAGAAGTATATTGTAGGATTTAAGGTCTCTTAGATGATGCTTCTAAAATCCAATTAGCCATTCTTCGGTTGGGAGGAACCGCTCTCACTTGGTGGGAGAGTAAAACTAAAGCAAAAGTTGATCGACATGGTAGTGTCAATTTAACTTGGATGGAGTTTAAAGTTGCCCTCAAAAACTAGTTTTATCTCTTAGGCCATATGCAACAATTAACTATGAACTGGCAAACTTTTAGGCAAGGTAAAGGTCAAACTGTCGAAGACTATACTCATGAATTTAGGAAGCGGGCTATTGCACTTAATGTTCCATTATACACCCAGGACACATTGATCAAATATATAGGTGGTCTTCACTCTTACTTAAGGCATACCATTTTGGTTTTAAAACCTAATAATTTGGATGAAGTATGTGTACAAGCCACACATTTGGAGTTGAGAGGTAAGAGTAGTTTCAATGACAATTCTGTCAAGAAGCCATCTAAGCCTAAAGGTAAACCCAAGGGAAAAAGAAAGGGGAAAGAGACAACTACCATCAAGAAGGAGGGAGATAAGCCCACATGCTCCCATTACAAGAAGGAGGGGCATGATGATTCAAAATGTTGGAAGCTGCATCCAAAACTAAGGCTGAAGAAGTATGGAGGAAACAAAGGCAAACAAAAGACTACTGTTGTAGCACAACAAGATCTTGGATTTGAATCTGGGGACAAGACAAAGATTGTTGCTACTAGGATCCAAGGTAAAGGAAAAGGAATATCTCTTTCTGCTAAAACAAGTTTTCAAAATGCAAGTGCAAGTTCAAGTAAAGAATCTTCTTCACCTAAGATTGATAAACATAGAAATGGGTTATTTCATATTCGGGTTGTAACAAAGCATACGAAGATTGATGCTTTGTTTGATACGGGATCTCAAGTAAATTTAATATCTGAAGAAGTTGTAAAGAAACTCAACTTGGGCACAACACCTCATCCGAAGCCATATCCACTTGGACGGGTTTGCAATGATGCACAATTACAAGTAAAAAAGAAATGTAAGTTAATATTTTCCATCACTACAAACTTCATAGATGAAGTAGAAGTTTATGTAGTCCCTTTAGATATTTGTGGAATTGTACTAGGGAGTCCCTACCTTTATGACCGAAAAGCAATCTTTTATAGGGGAGAAAACAAATATCACCTTTTTAAGGATGGTAAAGAATTCATTGTACGTGCACATAAGATAAAGACTAATCTAGCATTAGTGAATACTAGACAAATGAAGAGGTTAGTCAATGATAGTAAAAAAATTGTATTGATGATTGTAAAAGCTAAAGAAGATGATAAATTTGAGGCATTCAAAGGATGTGATCCAAAGCACAAAACTGAACTAGTCAAAGTAGTTTCCGCCTATGATGACTTATTTTAGGAGCCAAAGGGATTGCCACCAAAGAGAGAGATACAACATGAAATCCAGTTACAATAGGATGTGCCTCTTCCAAACATCAACATGTACCATTTATCAATTTTTCAGAATGAGGAAATGAAGAAGTAGGTTTAGGAGTTGGTTGAGAAAGGAGTTATTCTTCCAAGTACCTCTCTTTGTGGTTCTCTAGTTGTGTTGGTACCAAAGAAGGACAGGTCATGGAGAATGTCCATCGACTATAGAGCCCTAGACAAGATAACGGTAAAGAACAAGTATCCTCTTCCCTGAATAGATGATTTACTTGATCAATTGAAACATGCAGTTTATTTTACTAAGTTGGACTTGCATAGTGGATATCATCAAATAAGAATTGCAGATAATAATATATGGAAAAATGTGTTTAAGAAAAAACAAGGACAGTATGAGTGGTTGTCATGCCCTTTGGGATTTTTAATGCACTAAATACCTTTATGAGAGTCATTTATGATGTCTTTCATCCATTCATAGATGATTTTGTCATAGTTTATTTGGATGATATACTTGTATTTAGTCAAACTTGGGAAGAACATGTAGAGCATGTGAGAAAAGTATTGGATGTATCGAGAAGAGAAAAATTGTATGTAAAGATGTCAAAGTGTGAATTTTCTAAGACATCAATAGTGTATTTAGGCTATATTGTAGGAGGAGGTCACTTGAAGGTGGATCCTGTAAAGTTCATAGTCATTGTAAACTAGCCAAAGCCAAGTATAGTTAGAGAAGTCAAAAGTTATCTAGGTGTAGTATAGTATTGGAGGAAGCTCATAGCTAACTTCTCCTACATAGCATCTCCATTGCATGCACTAACAAGTGTAAAGAAATATTTCCAGTGGGGAGGTATACAACAAAAGGCCTTCGATACTTTAAAGGAAAAGCTAAGCACTGCACCAGTTCTGGCTCTACCAAATCTACAACAGCCGTTCAAAATTGAAACAAATGCTAGTGGATTTTCCATGGGAGCAGTACTCATGCAAGGAGGTAAACCTATTTTCTTTCATTCTAAAACTTTCAAAACTGTGATAAGTAACTATCCTGCATATGATAAAGAACTGTATGCATTATTTCAAAGTGTAAATAAGTGGAAACACTACCTAATGGGTAAAGAAACGATAATACACACAGATCATCAACCACTTCAATATTTGCACTCACAATCTAAATTACAACAAAGTAGGCACTTTAGGTGGATGGGATTTCTACAACAGTTCCATTTGGTTATAAAATATAAGAAAGTGGTTCAAAACAAAGTAGCATATATGTTATCTAGGCCTCCTACAAATGCTACAATTATTCTTCAAAGTAGTTCAATGGCACATGAAAGTTATCAAGAACAATATGCTAAGGACAAAGAATTTAAGGATATATATGCAAATTAATTAAAGGGAAACATGTAGAAGATATATAATACTATGTGCAAGAAAAATTATTGTATCACTTAGGGAAGTTGTGTATTCCACAAGATGAACGAGCACATGTAATTAGAGAAGTACATACATCATTGATTGTTGGACACTTTGGGGTAAGCAAAACAATGTCACAACTACAAAAATATTGTTATTGGCCTCATATGCAAGAAATTGTGTGTAAGTACATTAGAGGATGTGTAATGTGTGCAACAAGCAAGCCTAGCAATAGGAAGTTGGGATTGTATATACCTCTACCTATACTATTTCATCCATGGGAAAGCATCTCAATGGATTTTGTCGAGGGACTACCAATGTCTAGGAAAGGGCATGATTATCTGTTTGTGGTAGTGGATAGGTTCAACAAAATGTGAATTTTGATGCCTTGTAAAAAAAAAGTCATAGATGAAGTAACAACACACTTGTACTTCCAGTTTATATGGGTTCATTTTGGGCTTCCAACTTCTATTGTATTGGATTGATATTCTTAATTCTTGGGGGAATTTTGGTCAGCATTATGGGGGGTTATGGACACAACATTGAAGAAGAGCACAACATTTCATCTACAAACAGATGCATAGACAAAAGTAGTCAATAGAACAATGGTTCATCTTCTCAAAGGTTACTACAGTAAACATCCTAAGTTGTGGGATGAAAGTCTACATTATGTGCAACATGCTTATAGGCCAGGATTGAGAATTCATAAACTAAATGCTTTAAAATTATGTTCAATCATTTGAAACAGAGCCAACAACGATTACATTATAAAGAAGAGGCAGAGACAGTTAAACAGTCTATTGAAACTAACAAAACTATAAACTAAAAACTACCAAAACAAAACAAACAAAATAGAAAATTAACCCCAAATGATTAATGTAGGTAACATTCCCCCCTTAATCTGAAGGGGTCAAACCAAGCATGCTGTGAAACTTATCAAAATTTTCTAGTCCTAAGGCTTTAGTGAGAATATCTGCAGGTCAATCTACAATAAGACAATATTTGAGTTGAACACTAGCATCGTTCACATGGTGCCGAATTAAATGAAACTTGGTGCTGATGTGTTTGGTGTGATCGTGAAAGACTAGATTTTTAGCCATTTTGATAGTAGATTGATTATCAACAAGGAGTGGGGTGGATGAAACTTGTGGTGCCTATAAATTTGCAAGAATTATTCGAAGCCATAAGATTTCCCGAGTTGCCTCAAAGGCTGCCATATATTCAACTTCTGCAGAGGAGAGGGCCGAGACTGGTTGTTTTTTAGATTTCCATGAAAGGACAACAGTCCCAAGATGCATTAAAAAACCTGATGTGGATTTTACATCTTCCATGCCACATGCATAATCTGAATCCGAATATCCAAGCAAAGAAAAATGTGATGTCTTGAAGTATTTGAGCCCATATTTTTGAGTGCCTTTTAGATATCAAAGAACTCATTTGGCTGGCAACAAATGAGTTTCTCTAGGATGTTGCATGAATCGAGAGAGAATACCAACAACAAAAGAAATATTTGGATGAGTAGTTGTTGCATAAATCAAACTACCAACAAGTTGCCTATATGGAGTTGCAACAACCAAAGAAGTAGAATCTTTTGATGAGAGTTTCAAATTTTGCTCCATAGGAGTACTAAGTGGTTTGCAATCAGCCATGCCGAACTTATTGAGAAGGTCACTAATATATTCTTTTTGAGTGGTAAAAATATAATTTGGTTTTTGAATCACCTCAATGCCCAAATAGTAATGAAGAGGGCCCAAATCAGTCATTTCAAAACCTTGCTTTAGTTGTGCTTTCACATCCTGAATATAGTCTTCATTATTACCAATGATAAATAAATCATCCACATAAACAACAAAATAGATAATAATTCCATCAATATTTTTAACAAAAAGAGTGGCATCATCAAATTCAAAATGCTAGAAATTCAATGCCAAGAGATGCACACTAATTTTTTCATACTAGGCTCGAGGGGCTTGTTTTAAATCATATAATGATTTTACAAGCTTGCATACCTGGTGCTCTTTACCTGTAACTTCATAGCCTTCGGGTTGAGTCATAAATACTATTTCCTTAAGATAACCATTCAAAAATGTAGTTTTAATGTCCATTTGATGGACTTTCCACCCATTTTGTGCTGCAAGTGCTAACAAAGCACAAATAGTAGTCCATTTTGTTGTAGGTACAAAATTTTTGTTATAGTCGATGCCCTCCTTTTGAGCATAACCTTTTGCAACAAGATGATCTTTATGTTTGTCAAGTGAACCATCTGCTTTATATTTGTTTCTAAAGATCCACTTGCAACCAATAGGTTTACAACCAAGTGGAGGATCAACCAAATCCCAAGTATCATTTTTCAAAAGAGCATCGTATTCATTTTGCATAGATTTCCTCCATACTACATTATCCTTAGCTTCTTTATAGGAAGTTGGTTTTGAATCTAGTGTGATATTGGCTTCATTAGATTCCAAATTACCTTCAATATTAGATTGAGCCTTGCTTTATAAGAGTTTATTGTACCTATTTTACCAATTTCATCAGGTCTTAAATATTTTAACATTTGTTGGACTTGTTTTTCCCACTTATGGGAAGATTGGGGCGGACCAAAGGTGCTTTGAGTTCCTGAGTAGAATCTTCATTAGCAGCTAATTTTGCTGAAATTTCAGGCTCAACATTAGAGGGAAGATCGTTATGAGAGAGGGCTTCTTATTGCAAAGGAAGAGGTGAAGCATCTTGAGTTGGGGTCTTCCACATTCATAATCTCACAAGGATGTTCTATCCAAGGAGAAAATTTTGCTCTATTTACAATTCAATGAGAATACACATGAGATTCCACACTGGAGTTATAGGAATTTCTGGGCAAATATAGGAAGCATAGAGTTGGGTGAAGAGGATCTATTGCGAAGATAAACTGCTATTCTTGCTGCTTCAGCCCAAAAATGTAACTTGGCACCTTTGAAATATAACATTGCTAGGACCATGTTCATGATAGTTCTATTCATTCTTTCAACAATATTGTTTTGTTGCAGAGTACCTAGAATAGTGAGATGATGTTGGATTCCATTTTGAAAAAGATAATCCTAAAAAATTAGAGAAGTAAATTCTCCACCATTGTTTGTTCAAAGAGTACTAATTTGAGATTGAGCTTTATTTTCAACCATAACACTACTTTTTAAAAGTTTCAAAAGCTTCTAATTTTTTCTGCAAGAAATAAATCCAGGTTATGCGACTGTAATCATCAATGAACAACATTAAATACTTAGATCCTCTAGAAGAAGTTACTAGTAAAGGCCCACATAAATCTGAATGAATGAGTTGCAATTTACTATGTGCTCTCCAAGTGGAGCGAGAGAAAGAATTTGTATGTTGTTTGGCAAGAATACATGCTTCACATTTTTCAATTGTTTTAGGCAAAACAATCAAACCATCAACACCATTATTTTGCATGATATGAATGCTATCATAACTAATATGCCCAAATCTCGCATGCCATAAAAGGCTTGGAGATAGACTACCTTCTTTAGTAAGATATGCAAAATTTTGAGAAAGAGAAAAAGTACCATTTAGTTTTAATAATCTTCCATGTTCACAACTAGTAAATACAACTTGATTATTAGATATTTTTCTTACAACAACTTGCCCATATTTTAAAAAAAATAGAGTAGCCTTTTTGTCAAATCAATACTAGTGATAACAAATTACATTGTAATTAAGGAATAAACAATACATCATGAAGCACAAAGTCTGGAAAATTAGGCAACTTAAATCAAATAGTTCCTTTTCCAATAGGCTTGAGACTTGATATATCTACTAAGTAAATTGGACCACAAGCACCTTCATGAAATTCATCAAAGTAATCATGCTGAAATGTCTTATGTTGTGTGGCTCTAGTATCCAAGATCCAAGAATCATACCATGAGGAGGAATTAGATGCAAAGTCTCAAACAAAAAGCACATATTGATCACTATCATTGTCACAAGCAAATTGGGCTGCTCCTAAAATTTTATAATCATTGTGAATTTTTATTTTATCTTTCTATTTAAAAGATTTTTCTTTAAAGCTTTCTATCTTATCCCATGAAAGCTTGCATTCGTGTGCTTCATGACTACCTTTTCTACCACATCTTTTACAATATAAATGTTGTCTATCATTTTGATTATCATTTTTCCTCCATTGACCTCTACCTTTTCCTCTATCATTATAACTAGCTCTTGAAGAGATCTTATTTAGAGTTTTTTCTTTTTGATGAGCAAGAAAAACATTTTCACTAGTATTATCTATTTTCCTTCCAAAAGCTTTTTCATGTTGGGATAACTTTTCAACCAATTGATCAAAAGTAATGGTTTTCAATTGGTTGGTTGCTTGAAGGGCCTCTAGATAAGTGGAATGTGTTGGAAGAAGTGCCTTAATAAAAGTTGTGAGATAGATATCAACTTTCCTACCATCAACATCATCTTATTTTATGGATTTGATTTCAAAAGCCAGACTCATAACAACACCATTCTTCAACTCAAGATTAAACAATTTTAACTGTAACTGAATAAACTCTAATTCTGAATGAGAATGAAATAAATATTTTAATTTATGAAGGGCTTCCCAAGCAAATGTGCATCCTTGTATATTTCAATACACATCTCCATTAATAGAAGCTCTTATCAAAGCCAAAGCTTTTGAATTTTTTATATTGCCAAATCTATTTTTCTTTAGTATCAGTTGGTGTTGTAGGTTGGCCATTTCCATCACATATTTTATACCATAAATCATTAAAAATGAGTGTATTTTCTACTTGTCTATGCCATTCCAGCCAAGTATCTTTTCCAGTTAAAGTTCCCCCAATCAATGAAACAATAGACTGCATTGTGAATCTACAAGAAATATACACAATTTGCATAGTCCACAGATTTACAATGACTGCTCAATCTTTCTTGCTTGAATTTAGAGAAAAAAACAAGATATGAAATCCTTGTAAAAAAATAAATAAATTGATTTCACCTAAATCAATTTACTCTTTTTGTAGAGCATTCTAATCGTCAGAAGCTTCACATATAAATGTATTCTAGTGCTCTGACACCACTGATAGGCCAGGATTGAGAATTCATAAACTGAATGCTTTAAAACTATGTTCAATCATTTGAAACAGAGCCATCAACTATTACATTATAAAGAAGAGGCATAGACGGTTAAACAATTTTCCAAAACTAACAAAACTATAAACTAAAAACTACCAAAACAAAACAAACAAAATAGAAAATTAACCCCGAATAATTAACGGTAACACCTTGCAACACACCCTTCTACTCAAAGATCTCCTTTTGAGACTTGTTTTGGTTATCTACCAAGGAAACCTATGGATTTTTATTTCAAGAAGAAAGATGTTAAAGATGGACATCATGAAGCAAACAAGGCCTCGAAGTTCATTCAGAAGATCCAAGCAATCCATCAAGAAGTTGAAGCACAACTAGAGAAGAGCCAGGCAAAGTACAAAGCCTAACATGATAAGCATCATGTTGATCATCAATTTCAGGTTGGTGATAGAGTTTGATTACACATCAATAAGGAAAGAATGCAAGGTGAAGGTAAGAAGATCAAGCCGATCAAGTATGGACCCTTTGAGATTTAGGAAAAAATTGGTACAAATGCTTTTTGCCTAAATCTACCTCCTTATATGCACATGTACTTAGTTGTTAATGTAGAGAATTTAAAATTATATGAACCTCCTATGATACTAGTTGGAGAGGCTGATGTTCAAGTTCCTTCTGTTGATGATCTATCACCTGATTACATGAACGAGTTGCAGGAAGATGTCATCTTGGACAAAAATGTTAGAACTTCATGAAGGGGTGCTAGTGAGTACCTTAGAATGGGACTGAAAGGGATGAATCCTAGAAAATAAAAATGGATGAAGGTTGGAAAAGTGAGGGATCTATACCCTCACTTACTTTCTGTGTAATCAGACTTTTGGAGGTCCAAAAGCTCTCTAGTGGGGAATATTGATCCAGGTGGATATGTACTTCACCAAAAAATTGATTGTTATAAATGCCCAAGAAAACCAAGCCATGTCAAAGATCTCATTGAGATGGTTCCAGTTCCACTTGAATCATGTCAAATGAAGTTCATACGCAAAAGTTATGGCCGGTCAAAGTTTTTAGGAAAAAAGGTTGACCAGGACAATACGGATGCTAACGTCAGCATGATGTCAACATGCTAACGTGGCAGGAATAGTGGCAGTTGATGACATGGAATGACATGTGGAAGGTGATGTGGTGGATGAAACGACATGATACATGGTAGGTGACATAGAAATGATGTGGACCAATGGAGCTCTGACATGTGGCAACTGTCAACAAATCAAATAATGCCATGTGGACCAATGAAATGGTGCCACGTGGCACCTCTAGCGATTAGTGGTTTGTTTATCCAAAATTGGGTTTGTGGGGGGTCAAACTCTCGACCTCCCCTTTACAAGTTTCATGTGCCACCATTGAAGCATGCAACATTCTCAGATATATATAAAAGTCATTTTCTATTTATCATGTAACAATATCTAATTTGAGGGGGCGACAGTTTGAACCGCCGACCCCCCTCCTCCAACTCCCATTGCTTGCTAATGTGCCAAGCACATTTTTTGGGATAAGCCACATACAAATTCTATTTAAATTAGTCATGATGGATATTTTTAAAACAAAATAACATACCCCATATTTACCACTACGCCACAGGTTTGGTGCTCAAAATAGCATAGATAAAAATTGGTTTTGTTATGCTAAAATCTGCAAGCCACCCATATATTATAAACTTTTGTATTAAGAAAGGGAGCCTAATTTATTGGAGATAAAGTACTCAAATTAGGATATATGGGAGTCATATTGTTAACCCCTATATAGCATTTGAAAATGTATTTAAAGGGGGGTGAAGGGTATTGGAGGTAATGAGGAAATGGATAATGAATTGATTCAACTTTGTGCATTTAGTGGCTTTAAGCCAAGTTAATTTGTACTTGAAGGAGGGGATTTTTAGCATTTCATTGTCATTCGAGGAGATTTGTAAAGACTTTGTACCAGATTGAAGTGCCTTGTAAACCAAATTTGGAGCATAATCAAGGATTAATCACTCCATTGGAGAGGGACCTGGAGACGTAGCCATTTGGCGAACTCCGTTATCAACCTATTGTCTCTTGCCTTCTCTTATATCTATGATTTTTCTATTTCTATTATTTTAATTGTTTAATGTCTTTTAAATGAACTTTGAATTAAGTTTAAGACATTGATTACTGATTTGTATAAGTTAACATTTACTTAGCAACCTTCATAGATCCTAACAGATCAAGGATTGATTTCTGTAACTCATTTATGCATTATAACCCTAATAATTGAATGAAATAGCAAGTGAAAATTAGGTTCATCATCTTGTTATTTCATTTTGGTGAACCTTCTTTTCCTTCATTTCATTATGGTGAACCTAACTTTTTAAGCATTATAGTTTTCTTATTTTGGAGTACTTTTCATCTCAGATTTAGATCTTGCATTCATTTGCATTGAATTAGATCTCATTTAGGGTGTCTAGTTTGCATTCAAATTTCCATCTCATAAAGGGTTTTAGGATTGCATCTTTTGCATTCTTTGAATCTGGAAAATACAAAAAAATCAGTCATCTTGCATAGCATTTACATCATATTAAATTGCATTTGAAGAGTGAAAATAAAATTGCATATCAAACTAGGCCTTTTATGTAATGTCCTTAGAAAACTAACCTTGTTTTCACCTCTTTATGCCTTGGACATTTTGTCAAACAGTTGACATGAAAGGTGATATATGCTGATATAAATTGTTGATTGCCGTGTTTTTGGTTTTTGGCACTTGATAATGATGTTTAAATGCTTGGAAATGATTGCAAAGATAACTAGACAAGTATCTAAAATGAAATGCAGCTCTTTTTATATTTTTCAAATGAATATACATGAAATTCAAATACAAAATGCATGCCTACAACCAAGAGACATTTTGACAAACACTTGGCATGCAAATTAATTCAATGATATACAAGGATATATGAAAGATATTTTGCCAAATAGATTGCATACAAACTCCTTATCTCTCCAATATGATATTACAATGAAATAAAAGTGATTACAAGCTGTAAATGAAGTGCAATCAGACTTATTACAATATAGATGTGATTGAAACTATCAATGCCAAACTACCATATACTCATGACATCCTTACATATGCAATTTGATTGTTCATAATATGACTGTAATTACATTGCCATGATGCTAATTATACCAGCAAATGATCCCTAATGTAAATGAGACACTAAATGCAAAATAACTTCAAAAATGAAGAACCTGGTTTTGTAGCAGCACCCACAAATAAGCTTGTTTCTCTTTCATGAAGTTGAATTTGTCCTTCAAGAAGGTGCGCCAACCCTTCTCTATGCCCAACAATGCCTCACAAATTTTATTGGGATTTATTGTGCCTCCAAAACTAAAATCGCCCCCTTGCCAAGAGGCCACCCCTGCTTTAAGTGGAAGGTTGCAAATAGAAGTAACTCTCAGCTACTAACACCTCCAATCTATTATAGAAAGGATTTCTAGCTCCAAAGAAAGCAGTTCCTTCAATACCCACAAAAATATGACCACCTAGGGAAGAGCAATGAGTGAAAATGTGATTTCTTCCATGGCTGACTTGCAACAAATTCTCTAAAAATATTCACCAACTCCTCAAAAATGGTTCTCCAATGAGTGCAAATGAGAAGATTGATGTATCTTCTCCCAAACTAGCTAGGCTTGATATTGCACAAGCAAAACTAGGAATCAACTAGGCTTGATGTCTCACAAGCAAAGTTTGCCAAGCATTAAGCTCACCAAATGTAGAAAATGAAGTAGTCAACTCAACATGCCAAAATGCCCAACCAAAGCTTCTTTTTATACTTTTTCAACCACATCTCCAAGAAGTTTCTAGAAATAAAGTATTATTTTAATCAAGTGACTATAATATAATTTTTTTAAAATTTTAGTCACTTTATTAAATTAATTAAATATAGGGCCACCTTTTAATATTTAATTGTTTGATAACCTTATAAATAACTAATTTAATAATCCACTTAATTTAATTAAAATAATCAAACAGTCATCCTTATGAAATATTATTAATTTGGACAACTATATTAATTAATTTAATTAAATTAAACTTCCTCCAAAATTGGGGACATGACAGTCCTCATTTCCCAAAGATTGCTTTCCCTTAAGTAATCTACCACTCTCCATCCATAATCACCACAACACCTTTCCACCACCACTTGGATCCCAAACAATCCTGTAAAGTACTCCAATCAACCAACAAACATAGCTGAAGCTCATGCCACTATCATATCCTGTCAAGCTGTGGGACCCAAGACTCATCAATGCAACTCCAAAACTACAAACCTCATCATATGGTAACCAAGCATTGAAGTGGAAATCTCCATGCATCCAAGTGCCCCAACAATCATCTCCACCTAAATCATACAAGCCTGGTGCCTTGTCCCTCAACCCACCTCGCTAAAGAAACAATGATGAGGTCAAGTCCTGGACATGTGGGTTGAAGGAAATTTGGTGAACACATCTCAAAGTGCAATCAAGGTGGAAACCTCCTATCAGCACCCAAGAAACACCATGTGCATACCTCTCCATATCAAAAATATCATCATGAATGCCATCTACTCCTGTCGTGTCGGTGTCATCCTCATGCCAACATACCCTAAGTGGTTGCCTATAGATGAAAACAATGCCCAACCAAAGTGTGTAGAAGCATAAGCCAGTCCCTGACACACTGTTATCATAAATTAGAATAGCACCCTAAAGTTTGATAAGTAGGAGGTATTTTTCCACAGCGTGTCAAATTATGATATT
>VDFB02111038.1:0-19838 GCA_007258455.2 Sequoia sempervirens
ATTAACATAATTATTTCATCAAATATAATCTCTTTTCTAATCCTAGTGTTTGAGAACACTTTCAACGACAAGAAAGATACATAGAAACAAATAATGTTTAGGATTGCAATTAAATGGAATCCTATTCCCAACATTCTCCCACTTGACATTATGCATTGGAATTATTCTAAACAAGGAATCATTATTATAAATCAAGTGCAGGACTCAAGGCCAATGGACTTCCTGCAACAACTAATCAATCCATGCCAACTTCAAATGCAACTTTCATAATCATGAAGATCTAAGCAAATGATTAAAAACCAAGAGAACTTATCTGTAGGAATTGGTTTCATAAGATGATCTACAACATTAATTAAAGTGTCAAATTTCTCAATTAATACCTTCCCACCCTCAACCATTTCTCACACAAAGTGATGCTTAACATCAACATGCTTAGTACGAGCATGATACATAGGATTTTTGGCTAAACACATAGCACTTTGACTATCACATTCAATTTTAACTTACTTGCAATTAAAACCAATACCTTTCCCAAGTCTTTGTAACCAAACTACCTCTTTGGAGACATGTTAAACCATCGAGTGTGTTGAACTCACATTCAACCAAGGTGTAGGCTTCTCGGTCTTTACTGTTGAAAATAGATTTTTTTACAAGTAACCATTCCAACATATATCTCTTACCATAAGAGAACTTAAGCCTCACCTATTTCTCCAAGAATCCATGAGGACTTGTAACCAACCAATCCATGCCAAACTCCAAATGCAACACAACACTTTCATGAAGTAATCAAGCAAATTATTAATGTACCCAATACATAATAGAACTACACAAGATCAATGTCAAAGCTTCAATATTGAACATAAACATGACATCCATAATCTAACCATCTCCTTCTAGGAGATCACATGCACCATAACATATATACATCCTGGTCTCAAGAGAACATGTAATATGCCAAAATCTAAACTAGTATCAAGATTATAACATGGCATCATAACAAATACACTCTAAACCAAGAAACCATATCTCCAATCACATGGATATAACCTTACCAATGATGCATTCATGTCACTGCCAACAACTCCCACTAAACCATGGTACCAAGTCACACATGGCATCGTGACTACCATCCTCTCTATGAAGATCACTCTAAAACATGAAGCAAAGAGTTATCACAAACAATATTAGCTAAAATAACCAATGCATCATTACTATCATCTGAGGATTCCTTTGTAGAAGAATCAGAACTCTCTTTCTTATTCTTACAATCCTTCTTCACATGTATCGGTTTCCCACAGTTCCAACACTTTACCTTACTTCGTCCTTCTGACTTACCCTTCCCTTCCTTGTCTCCCTTAGGTTCATTTTTCTTAGGCCTACCTTTTACAAACAAGGCATCTTGGATTTTTGTTTTAGACTTCCTCCTCATCTCCTTTGATATGAGAGTAGGAATTATATTGTCCATCTTCGGATCTACACCACTACCATTGATAACACCAATTAGATTTTCCCAAGACTTTGGTAAAGAACAAAGTAACAAAATGCATTTGTCTTCATCTTCTAGCTTTACATCTACAGATGCTAACTGACTTAGAATCAAATTAAAAGCATTCAAATGATTTGCAATAGAATCACCATCTTTCATCTTTAAAAAATACAACTATCTTTTCAGATACAACTTATTAGTAAGAATTTTAGTTTGATAAATATCTCTTATTCTCTTCCATAATATATATGCAATAGTTTCTTTTGAAACATTCAAGAGAACAACATTAGCAAGACTTAATCTTATGGTCCCTCTTGCCTTCTTATCAAGCTTAGCCCAATCCTCATCTGACATCATTGTAGGTGACTTTGTCTCATTACCAACAACTAACCACTGATCTCTCTCTTCAAGGAGATCCTCCATTTTTAATTTCCACATCTCATAATTAGATCCATTGAACCTTTCAATATCTAAATGAGAATTCATCATAAAAAACTTATTTTCCAAAATCAGCAATAACAAAAAATAATAAAAGTTCCCACTATGCCAAAAAGCCTCCAATCTTTTAAGAGAAAGGCGTCCCAATACTCTACCCAACCTCAGCTCTGATACCAAATGTTGAAAATTGAGGTGTTTATGTAGCTTAATACTTTATAAAACTTTAAGCTACATAAACACCTCAATTTTCAACACTTCACACCTGTCAATCACATTTGCTTGAAATAAAACCTTTTCAAAAAATCCATTTTTGTGCATATCCTAGAATCATGGCATTCCATGAAACCGCACTTCTTGTGGTATTCGTTCAAACAACTCACAAGCCATGTTTATGCTTCCACGTTTTGAAAGCTCCCATTTTCCTTTCCTTTATGCTTTTATGGATACTTAAAACCATGCTCCAACACTCCCATTTTCGCACAGGGGGGAATACACTGATAAATTTAAAATCATAGAGTTGGAGACCTATTTGTTGCGTACGGTGAAACAATATGATTTCCTCCATCCACAGGTGATCCCACAATATGAGTTTACAATTTTTGGCCAAACTAGACACTAAACTGATTTTTTCTAACTAAATCTTCTCTTTCAAGCACCTATAGCAGCTAAACCGTGAGGAATTTGAAGATGATGCAAACTAGTGATTTGTGACATTTTGTTTGTAGATTCTAAATATATTTTTTTCAAGAAATTTGGAATAGATTGCACTTCTTTATCCAATATCCTTCAAAAACTATTTTTTTAGTAAACACCATTTTTAAGGAGTGACTCTCATCGTATAACACAATTTTTTTTCCATGAAGGATAAAAGTCTATTTTTTTCAAATTTAGATTTGTAACTTCAATATCTGGTGCTTCCAATTGGTTTTGTATTGTTTTATTGAATATTTTTTCCTTAATCAAGTTTCGAAGTCAAATGAATTACAATTCAAAGATAGGCGGACTGTATACAACATAATTTTTTTTGTATGTATCGAAATTCAACCTTTTTTTTTGTTGAATCAAGGACTTCAATATCTAGTGCACTCATAATTTTCAAAAAAAAAATTATAATCTGCTATTTTTCCACATTTGTAGAACAAAGACCTTGTTTTTTTGTAAAAAACTTATGTTTAATCAAACTAAAAAAACAAATACATATTAAAACCAAAACATATTAAAATTATATTTGTTGGATAGCTTGTTCCAAGGACTACCATCATCCAGTTGGGTCTATGAAGTCTCCTCCATTTTCATCCTCAACTCAAGCTTTGAAAGGAAAAATTATGGAGTTTTTCGGTGCCAAAGGGGGAGAAGGGGGAAAAGGGGGGTTCAAGCGAACCTCGGTTTGAGTGAAACCCCCTGGAGCTTCACTCAAACCTAGGTTCAAGAGAACCCCATTTCCACAAGCTTTTTCTTTTCTTTTTTCCCAAAAAATGTGGGACCGAACATTTAATGGGTTCGCTCAAAGGGGGGTTCTAGTGAACCCCCTTTTGGTTTTTCT
This sequence comes from Sequoia sempervirens, assembly GCA_007258455.2. Taxonomy (NCBI): domain Eukaryota; kingdom Viridiplantae; phylum Streptophyta; class Pinopsida; order Cupressales; family Cupressaceae; genus Sequoia; species Sequoia sempervirens. Next base: position 3,468 of record VDFB02111038.1, read on the forward strand.
TGAACCAGATGTTCATTTGAACCCCCAAAAACCATTTTTTTTGCAACTCTTTCCTCACTAGAATTATAGACCAGCTTTGTGGGTTTACCCCCACCAAATTTTTGTAGAAGTGTGGGAACAGTTTTTGAGTTTGATTTTTGTTCTTCTCATGGGTGGGAACTGCTGGCCACTGACGTTAACTGCCAATGTTTAATGAAATAGAAGGGCATAAAGTAACGGAATAGATTTAGCAGGCCCACACCAACCACCTAAGCGGTCAATGTTTAGAGTGTGCTAGTTAAGCTAGCCTATTTCGGAGGCGTAGTTATGTGGGAGTTTGTTTCTCACAAGATGGTGAAGGAGGATTACAAGTGGGAAGAGATTGGAAAAATGCCCAATTTTGTGTGTGAAGAATTTAGGAGATTGAATTCAAATTGGTTTGAATGTGTGGGTGTGGGAGATAAGATCTGTTTAAGAGCCAACGAAAGCATGGAAATAATTGTGTATGATGGAAGCACAGGGTCTTGGATTTGGCTTCCCAAGTTTCCTAGAGATTTGAGATATGTGAGCATGAGATGCCTTCCACTAGAAATTATGCCTGGTACTAAATTCTCTTTAATTCTGGTTGTAATTTTGTGGTGCATTGACTATGAATAATCAAAGTTGTTATGGATATAAGGGGCCCAGCAACATGTGGGACTAATTGGCATTTCATTTGCTCCGGGGACTGTGAGCCTTTAAATGCTCAATTTAAAACTACATTAAAAAAGTCATTTCAAGGTTGTTTGGTTGTGTGGCCCTTAATCGAAGGTTGGTTTTGGTTTTGGTTTTTTTTTTAATAAAGAAATTATGTATTATTTTTGTGTTTAAATGAGGTGATTGGAGGAATCATAAAGTTTTTTGCTTGAGAGTAGAAGGAATCCTAAAGGTTTTTTTTTTAAATAATTTTATTTTTATGTGTACAAATCTTTATAAAAAAAAATCATGTAAGCATTATTTTAATTGTAAATTATATTATTTTAGTTTTTTTTTTTAATTGATATATCGAAAGTTCATATAATTTTAATCAAATTACATATTAAAGGAGGAAACAAAAAAAATATATATCTAGTTGGATTGCAAACATCAACACACTTTTAAACTACATAAACTACCTCAAATTGTTACAAGTCATGCATCTATATCCACCACCCTTGAAATCCTTACCCTTTTACTTTCCTAGCCACTAAATCTCCTAGTCACCAAAACAATACTACCAATCTCCCTACCTAAAATAGTGCCTTATGCATACAAAACACCCCAAAACTTTAAGATTAACTATCAAATCATTGAAATTCAAGATCAAAAAATTTTACGCCCTTTTTATTGGAGAGGGGTGAGGGGCCAAGGAGGGCAGGGGAAAGGGGGGAAAGGGGGGCTTATCATAATTTGCATAAATTTTCATATAGTTGTATAGAATTTGTACATTCATACATTTCTATACTAGTTTATACATCCACCGCCATTGTTTTAGTTAACACCTGTGTAGTTTGCATGATTCCAACAAAAAAATAATTGTAGTCATGATTCTATTAAATTTATTCACAATTTTGGTGATTTTAAAATATTCTAATAGTTTTAAAATTCTAGTGGTCAATTCTAGTTTTCCAATTACCATTGTTTTTATTGATGATAGTTAATTTTTTTACCCATGATCAAGATTAAAGCCTTGATCACATCAGTGACCAAGAGCTTAATTTTAAGCACTTATGTTTTTTTAAACACCAATGCCAACTAATCATAGGTTGCACCTCTAATTTTTAAATTGTTGCTAGTGTTGTAGCCACATCATTCACCTCTACCAATTCCAACAACCTAACCTTCATCATCATGTCATTGGGTGCCACTTAGACCGTCCTACACCCAAGTGTCACTTGATTATTGCCCCTATGAGCAATGTCACTAAGTCACAACCAACCCACCATCCAATAATTGTTGCCACCTATCCACCAACCCTAGTATTTATGCCCTAAAGTAACTATTTTTTTCTTTTGGGTATACAAAGTCCAAAATTGGAAAATGATATTATCATTGAAAAAATAGTTTTGAGCACTTTCCAATGGTTTTGGTGATATTTTTAGATTCTATTGTTGGTGATACTTATTTCTTGTTAAATTCAAATCTACCTATTTTCACTTCCAAGCTCACAAATTTTGGCTCAAATATTCATTTTTCATGATTCTTTTGGCATTAAAAAGTTAGTTGAGCACCCTACATAGTTCTTGGACCTAAATTTCTAGAATTTTTACTAGGTACAAAGAGATCAAATATGTTTTAGTTGTCAAATTTGTAAAAGGTTTTTTCTTTCTTATTAAAGGGGGTAAATTTGATCCTACAATACTTATAAACATCAAAAAATACTCAAAACTAACATATAGTTACTTTGTAAAAAATAAAACCAAATATACACATGGTATAAACATATTCTATTGAGCATCTTATCTCACACAATTATCACACATGGAAACATACATTCACAAAACTACTCATGTAAAAGGGACCATGGTCTACCTTGAATGATATTGAACTTGATTTTACTTAGGAATATGATAGATTTTCCTACAAAAACATATTGGATGAATCCATGGATCTTATTGCATTTCATTCTTTAGATAGCTTATTACTTCACATAGCCTTACAGGAAACCTAAGAAGATATGGGATACATATAAGGATTTTTTTTGGTATACTTGATTAGTTATGGGCATCACATATTGAGGAAGAGTTGAGTACACCAGCATCTAATTCGTTTCATCCATTCAGGACTTTTTGGTAAAATTTAAGTCACAAAGATTATATTTTATAGGGTTGTGGAAAGGAGAAAGATGATAAGGCATCTATATTTTTAACATGTCTAGTCTTTGAGAACTCTTTTATGTGTTTTTTTCTATATTTTATTCCACTATGAATGCATTGGGATATACATTCACCATTCCTTCATTTGAGGTATTTGTTTATCACTTGACACAAGAACAGGCTAAGCTAACATAGTTGGAGTTAATTTCAAGTTCCAAGACTCATGCATTGGTTTCCCAATCATCCAAAGGAAAACCTGTGAGAAGACATAGAAGCCCAAGATAGAATCTACATTAAACAGTAAGAGTTCCTCCAAGCCTAGGTAGAATTTAGATTAGAAATGTCAATCCATGCTCAAAAATAAAGAATATTCTAAGCTTGGTGAGTCTTCCTCTAAGGAAACAAAGAAATTGAGAGACCCTTCTAGCTTTTTTGGCAAGGAGGGACATATAATTACTAGATGTTGGAAGGGACTAGAGGCAATAGAGGAGGCCATACAATAGTATTTCATTTCACCCTCTATGTTCTCTTCCATTGGTATAGGTAAGTTTTATACACTTTCAACATAGGCTTCATCTTTAATACACAAATGGATTGTAGACACTCAAGCCTCACATCATATGACTCATTCATCTAATCTACTTGAGCCTCTTTTGATAATAGCACTTCTCATATTATAGTTGGTAACTCATATTGTAGTGGGTAACTTTTCACAAATTTGAATTTTAGGTTTAGGGACTATAGATGGCCAGTGGTTATATTGAGGATTTTCTCCTTGTTCCCATGATATTTGGAATTCTTCTTTATTTACCAAATTTTCACACTAGAGGGTAAGACAATTGATTTTTCATCCAATAATGTTTCCATTCATGATTATCATTGTTTAGAAGATAATTATTTCTTCAAGTAGAGCTAATCATGAGTCTAGCTTATATAGGTTACATGTTTTAAAGTCATCTAGTGGTTCATTACACATTTCCCATGAAGATTCCTTAAATAGTTAGGAATAAAAAATTGTATTCATGTTAACCACAAATATCTAGAGTAGTTTCAAGTATAGGAGATGGTACTTGGTCTTCGTAATATTTTATGCATAGATGGAATTCATCAATGTTCTTTTAGCAAACATTATTAGGAGCCCTTTCCCAAGGGCAAGGATCATCATGATTATACCTTATTTGAGTTGGTGCATAATGATCTTATGTCCTTTCCCACTCCTCCAATTTCAAGAGCCAAGTACATTATTACGTTTATTCATACTAATTTTGTTGCACGTGGGTGCACTTTCTCAAGTGTAAGAGTGATGTCTTTGTCACATACAAGACTTTAAAGGTATTCATGGAGAAGAAATCAAGTTATTCCATTCAACAACTTCTCAAAGACAATCAAGGGAATATGTGAGCGAAGAATTTTAGGATTATTACACTGAGCTTCATATTCATCATTAGTTTATGATTCCTTATACTCCTTAGTAGAATGGTGTTGCCAAATACAAGAATAGATCACTTAATGAGATGACCAATTGTATCCTTTAGTCTTGATATATGGCTCCATCCTTTTGGGATAAGGCAATCAATTGTGCCAATTATATTCAAAATCACATTTCTCATCGGGTGGTTTTGAATCACTCCAAATACTGGATGGTCAACATAAGACAATGGAGAAAAAGATTCAACCATTCATTTTTGTTGGCTATTATGAGGATATGAAGACTTGTCGATTGTTTGATCCTACCACAAGAGATGTCTACTTTTGTAGAGATATAATCCAACTTGATGAGGCTTTTCCATAGTCAAATTATGCATCTACTTCTTCCTCACTACCTCCTATGCCTTCCTTATCTCATGAGGATATGTGTACATTGGAGGATACTCTAGATGATGATTCTATCTCTATTGTTATTTTTATTGGAATGACCACCATTTCCTCCTATGAGGCCGAACCTCCCATCCAAGTAAAATTCATATCATCTCACTTTTAGAAACTCTACCCTTATGCTTCAATTTGATTGCCAATTTTCAAACCAATTCTATGTTTCTATCACCTATTTGGGCTCACAATAATTCCACATGAAAAGAGCTAATCATGGGTTCAAAGCAAAGGTTGTGGTTAAAAAACACACACTAAGCATTGGCACTTAGTGTGGGCCCCTCTTTAATGTTACTTTTTTTCCATTTATGTTCTTATGCAATTGTGTTCATAACTTTGTTTGAATTGTACAACAAAATTTTGACAAGACACAAAATATTACATTATTTACATGGAAAGAAAAGCTGACGGTTCAAAGACTTAAAATAACTACTTATGTTAGTCTTTATCAAACAATCCATAAAATAATATATTGTATATTATAGCCCGTACAAGTAGCGGAGTTGGCTTGGGCTATGGGTTTGCTCCCCACAGGTCCTGGGTTCGACTCTGAGACCCGGGTTTACCCACGTGGTTTGTGGGCTATTGTGTGCATTTCTAGGGGACTAGTCACACCTCAGCTAGCCCCATAAAGGGAATGTTGGGCTGAGTCGCGGAGACACCCCTAGGTTACCAAAAAAATATATATTGTATATTATATAAAATTAAAATTAAAATTACATTATTAGGGTTGCGCAAGATGTTCGTTGGTGAAAATGGTGAAATAATCGTGTGAAATGGTGGCTGATGGATAAATGAAAACGAGGAAAGCAATGTCTGATCTTGTGGAGGTAGACATCTGTGATGAAATAAAATAGGATATTTCACTACTCCAAGAATCTGCCATCATATGTAGAATAATTGGACCGAGATGGGGGAGAAAGCAGATCTTGGACTGGGTGAATTCAAACAGGATAATAGAGCATGTAATTAAATTTTTGCCTAATGGTTTCTTTATTGTGGCCTTCTTATCTAAAGAAGATAGAGAAGAGGTCTTGACCGGAGGGCTGTGGAAGATCAGAGACTCTCCAATCTATATGCAGAAGAGGGTCGCGAGATTTAATCCAAGATATTATGAACCTTACAATAGCCCTAAGTGGATCAGGTTGTATAATCTGCCTCTTGAATTATGGTCAGATGAGTGCTTGGAAAAAATTGGTAGAACGCTTGAAACCCTAATTGACAGAGACATCCCCTTACTCAAAGACAACTCATATTTTTATGCAAGGATCCAGATCATGATGGTCTAAAGTTTCCCTAGCGACATCAAACTAAAAACAGCACAAGGAATTTGGATACACGGAATTGAGATCAAAGAAACAAAATTTAACTGTTCTAATTGCAGACGATGAAATCACGCAACAAATACATGCACAAAACCAATAATGAAACAAGAATTATGGCGGTAGAAGGAGAAAAACTCATTGACAGAGAGGGAAATTGTAGATCAAAAGAAGGAACCCAAAGGTTGTACCCAGATCAAAAATTTGACGAAGTAGGATAAAGATTTCAAGAAAGAAACACCAACTGCCTTGTTGCACTTGGACAAGCTGTTGGAGTCGTGGGGTATCAGTGGAGTAGCTGACACATCAAAAAAGGTGGAATCTGAGCCGAACACCAACAACACGAAAGAAAAGGAAATGGAAGGTGCCAAACCAGACAGTGGAAAACTAAATTCAAAGGAGAAAGAGCATTATACGAAGACCGATAGCGAGGAAGAAGAAGAGTTTGATGAATTGGGCATCATAGATATAAGGTATATATCTCAGACGGCATCAAAGTTGTTGGGAATCAACTTAAGTGCCACCAAGAGGAAAGGTCAAAAAATAGACAAGCAAAAATGAAAGGAAAAGGGAATCACAAGTGTCAAGAGCTTCCTACTAAATGCTACGAGGGGTACCTCCTCCCTTAGGAAAACATGAAGATCCTTTCATTAAATATTAGGAGCTTAAACACCCCTAACAAATAGTGCATAATTAGGCACCAACTAGATATTTCAAATTTTGATGTTGTCTTACTTCAAGAAACTAAGATCAACAGGGATGGAAGAAGAATATTGAAGATGATAGGTGTAGAGCCTCTCTAATGTCTAATTAACTTGGTGCTACAAAGTATACACACAACTTAAATTCTCTAAGAATCCCTAACTAAATAGTTCATCTTTCACAAGAGGTCTATATTTAATTATCAACTAGAGAGTCATAAACTTTAGACAATGCTAGCAAAATATATGCATTCACATTTTCTAGGTACATCCTACATCCGTGCAATATAGGTGAATACACATGTACAAAAGATGGTAAAAGCTATAAAGTGAAGTAAATTGCTAATTCATAAAATAGGGAAATGAATATAAACCGTTACCTATATGCTACAAGTACCTAATGCTTAAGATTGTAATTATCAACTATTAAAATTGCAGTGTCCTAACCTACTTAATTCCTCTAGAGTATGAAACCAAACATGAAGCTACAAAATTCAATTCATAAATTACAACACATGCATATAACTGAAAACTACTAACTAAATTCATCAATGCATTATTTAATCTAACAATAGAAATTGAAACATGGGCTAGTAGTACTTCAAGTGACCCTTTCTTGAGTTGTTGTTTCCACAAAAGTTGTCAAAAATTCACTTATTTACTCAACAAATCATGATATTAAACCAATTTTCTTTATTGCATTCTAACACTGAACTCTTACATAAAATCTAAAAAGAATTTGTTGAAATTTTTTTATTCTATTGCTGCAACTATTGAGTAATAGTGGAAAATAGATAAACAATTAACTAGCAACTATCAAGTAGATTTCCTCCTTGATAGAAGATCCCACTTTATAGGGTATGTGAGGAGTTTCATTATTCACAGACTAAAAACAAACTCATAAAGCAACCATCCACTCTCCCTCAAAGATAGGAAGAGGACTTAGTCTAAAACAAAAAACAATTTAACTATAAAGTAGAAGTAGAGAAACCAATTAGAATCATATGCCCAACTATTTAATTGTTTTCATGAAGATGTGTTCTTGAGAACAGTCTTGTCATAAATTAGTCTTGCTAAGAGTAGACTCCTCCTAGTTGTCTTATTTGGTGAGAAAGAGTGTTATGTGGTGACTTTTTGATCAATAAATGATCACCTTCGTTCATTTTGAAAGTGTCACCCTTGGCCATTTGACTTGTTCTAGCAACCATCCACAGTCATGTTGCGGGTTGAGAAACCTATTGTTACAGGTTGATGGCCCTTCTTGTTGCAAGGTGTTAGTCTTATTTCTAAGGCATCCTCATTATTAACAATCATAAATTAAACATAGAATTGAATACTAGAAATTTCATAAACATTCATGCATTTATATAAACATAACATATTTTCATTTCCACATACTTAAAAACTGCTTAAAAGTATATAAAAGGTACAAAGGTCTTGGTAATGTCTTTGAAACTTAGCAAAAAAAATGATAAAAACATAAAACAATAAAATAAAAATTAGTCAATGATTGAGCCCATTAGTAGGATGGGAGAAGGAATTCTCAAAGTCCACTAGCTCTTCGGGGGGACTTGGCATCCTTTGGTGGGAAAATAACATTATGATTAAGTACTTGATACAAAAGGAAATGAATTGGATATTATGTGAGGTAAGAGCTCTTAATGTAAATATCAATTTTTTGTTATTTAATATATATGGTCCTATCAAAATCCAAGATAAGATTTCATTATGGAATACTGTTGGAAAATTGGTCTCTGATTACCATAGTAGAAGGATAATTTCATGGGTGGTGACTTCAATGTGGTTTTCAGTTGTGATGAAAAATGGGGGGAGCTGGCAGGATCCCTCCATCTATGAATGACTTCAGACAATTTGGCATATCTATTGAACTCCTCGATGGCTAGAATTAAAAAAATGGGTCATACACTTGGACCAATAGAAGGGAGGGATTTATGCAGATAAAGGAAAGACTAGACAAATTCCTCTATTCCAAGGAATGGCTTTCCTCAAACTTCAATTTGTGCTCCAAAATTCTACTGGACTCTCAAGCTGAGACCTTATGCCTATGGAGCTTACAATAAGCATAGATTCTAATTAGCATTTAAAAAAATTCAAATTCGAATGGATGTGGTTCAAAAAGCCGAAATTGGTTGAACTAATAGAACAATGGTGAAACTCGAGTCCTTCCTGCATAGGTACAAAAAGCTTCATGTTTAAATGCAAGATGTGGCACATCAAAAATAAACTCAAACAATGGAATAGAACTTCCTTCAAAAAAATCTTTGCTAAAAAAGAGCAAATCGAAGCAAAATTGGGCAAGTTAAATGAGAACATAATATCTCATGGGATGTTCTAAGAGGAATACAATGAAGTTTTAGCCAGGGAGGAAGAATTTTGGAGAGCAAATTCATGAGAATTTTGGCTTCAAGAAGGGGATTCAAACACAAAGTTCTTCCACAATACAGTAAAACTAAGAAGGGACCAAAATAAAATAACAGAGATTAAGTGTGAGGAGGGCATTATGTTGAACTCCCTAGAAGGAATTCAGCAAGAAGCAATCAATCATTTTAAAAATCTGTTGTGCCCATCTAGGGCTATGGATTCTCTTTATCTCAAGGACACTTTAGAAAACATCCTATGTACTATAATGGAGGAAGACAATGAATTGTTGACCACCCCATTCTCTAAAGAGGGTGTAAAAATGATGGCTTTCCAACTTCACTCGAGTGAATCTCCAAGTCTAGACAAGTTCCCAACACTATTTTTCTAAAATTGTTGGCACATCTTGGAGAACGATGTAGGGAACTAATTGAAGAATTTAGAAGAAAGAAATTTGTGAAAGATCTAAATAACACACTTTTGGTATTAATTCTTATAAACGAAAATTCCTTACCTTTAGTGAATATCGACAAATCTCTTTATACAACACGATATATAAAATTTTGTCAAAGGCATTATCAAATAGACTTAAGAATACATTGGGGAAGATAATTTCATACAATCAAATCAGTTTTACCCCATGGAGGGGCATCGTAGATAATATAATTATCACCAATGAAGCAATTCACTCGGTTAATAGAGATCGCTCAAGCACCATGATGATAAATTTGGATGTAAGCAAGGCTTACAACCGCGTTAAGTGGAGATTTATGTGCAAAGCCCTGGAAATATTCGGATTTGATAAAGCTTGGATCGATATGGTGTTTTTTATATCTCCTTCGTAAGATACTTTGTATTGATTAATGGTCTTCTGTGTGGTTCTTTGAAGGTGCTAACAGCCTCCGTCAAGGTGATCCTATATCACCATTTTTGTTTGTCATAATTGTGGAGGCTCTTGGTAGGCTCATTAACGAATCTTGATTGGAAGGTAGGTGGACAGGCCTGAGTGTGGCCAAGAATCTGGATTCCCTCACTCATCTGCAATTCACAGATGACACGATACTATATGGAGAGGCTTCCCTTAGTGAGGCTAAAGAAGTGAAAAGAGTGTTGGAGAAATATATATAATGGTCTTTGGTCAGCTAATAAACAATGATAAATCCAAGATTTACTTTTTAATACAAAGAAGCACCTACAAAGAAAGATTGTGTTGGTGTTGGGATACTCAATAGACTCTATCCCTTGTAAATATGTAAATATATAGGGGTACATGTGTTTAAAGGCATCATGAGATCTTGTTTATGGGAACAAATAATAAAGATGTGTAGAGATAAGTCTTTGGCATGGAAGTGAAAAGAGTGTTGGAGAAATATATATAATGGTCTCCGGTTAGCTGATAAACAATGATAAATCCAAGATTTACTTTTTAATACAAAGAAGCACCTACAAAGAAAGATTGTGTTGGTGTTGGGATACTCAATAGACTCTATCCCTTGTAAATATGTAAATATATGGGGGTACATGTGTTTAAAGGGCATCGTGAGATCTTGTTTATGGGAACAAATAATAAAGATGTGTAGAGATAAGTCTTTGGGACTAACATTAGATGGTTGCATAATGATGGTGTGAGCTATCCTTTTAGCAATCCCAATTTACTATATCTAGCATGCAGCTAACACCTAAGGCTTCTTCCAACTTGAACAATACTTTGAAGAAGTTCTTATGGGATGGATCAAATTAGCAAAAGAGAATAGCCCTCATTCACTAGGAAAACATCTATAACTTGAACAAATTGAAGGCGGTGTAGGCATCAAAAAACTTGAGAATCTAAAATGACACTTGGGGCAAAACTGGTATGGAAAATGTATCAATCCCATACAAAGCTATGGTGCATATTGATGCAGAGAAAATACCTTGATTCATCTAGTCCTTATAGAATTTTAACAGTTGCAAACCCTCTCAACGAGTCACATGTATGGAAATTCAGGCATATAATCACAAACCATATTACATGGTAGGTCAACAATGGATGCTCAAAGAGATTTTGGCTCAACTCTTAGGGGGGCCATAAATTGTTGTTTGATTGGTTAGACCTAAAGGAGTGTATGGGTGTACTTCAAGATTTATTAAGAAAAAACATCAAAGATTATGTAAAATCAAAAACACATGGAGGTTGGAGTTGGTTGGATTTCTCATCACTACCAATCGAAGAAAATGCTAAACAATACCTAATGTCATGAAAGACATATCAATTTGCCTCAATAATGAGCTATGTTACCAGAAACGAGAAACCGAAATCGAAATGGCAACAACAATGGAAACATGACGAAAAACAGATTTTATATACAAATATATTTTCAATCATATTATTATAAATTCTTGTCCTATATATAAAAAAAATGCGTGCAAGTTAAAAGTTTGTCAAATATAAAATATAATAAAATATAAACCAAGAAAATTATATCACTTTCAAAAAAATATTATATCACTTTTAGAATATTTCATTAAAACAGAAAATAAACTATATAAAAAAAATACTTATAATTAGAAAAGAACTTAAACTTTATAATCTACATTAGAAAAAACCAAAATTATAAAACTTTTTTATATATTATCTTTAATTTAGTTTATAATAAAAGTTAAAAATCAGTTATAAACTGAATTAGACCTCTATTTACACCATTCCAGCCTCTATTAAGGCCCCTTCCCCCTTCTTACTCTCTTGAAAACAGCCAGATTTATTTTTAGACTTCAATGTAACACAGCCAGTTTTCATGCAACACACCATTCAATTTTTAAGGCTTCGAAGCGGCATAAAAAATTTTCAGTTGAATCAAAAATTCGATAACTCCCTGCAACGGGAAGAAATGGAAAAATAGCCTAGAAACGGCCCTAGGAAACGATAATGGCGTTTTGCCCATCAGAACGTGAAACAGAGCCCTGCCATCACGTTTCTGGTAACATAGATAATGAGGAAGACAAGATTATTTGGTGCGGAGCCAAATCTGGATGCTGCTCAGTGAAACTGCGTTATCGAATACAAAGTCTTGCATCAGGCAAGAGTTGGCTGAGGAAATTATGTTGGAGCAAGTGGGTGCTCTTGAAAGTTGAGCATTTGCATGGACTGCTCTCCACCGTCGTATCCTAACTGGGGATAGACTGTAGAAAATTCGCATTGAAGGGCCAAACTGGTGTGTTATGTGCACAGCCAACAAGGAAGCTTCTGATCATCTCCTTTTAAATTGCCCTTTTGCCTACTTCTATTGGGACTGCCTGCAACAAAAATTGGGATGGTCGAGCCCACATCAAACAACCTAATTGACATATTTCTAGGATGGTCTAATGGAAAAGAGAATCACTCTAGGGACTTATTTGGACTGCCTGCCCTGCCATCCTGATTTGGAACATTTGGAAAGAAAGAAATAGAAAGATTTTTAATGAGAAATCGATGAATGTGAATAATATAGTAGAATTGACATAGAGAAATATATCAGAATGGTTGAACACCCATATAAAAGACCAAAGAAAGGCAAAGTTCACAATGTGGGATGAAGTGCTAATGAAAGAATGGTGCTCTCTGAAATTCCCCCGTCATTCCCAATTTAATGTCGATCCAAAAGAGCGTAGGGTTGGAGCCAAATGGGCTCTTCCACCTAGTGGAAGATTAAAAATGAATACTAATGGGGCTTCCCGAGGGAACCCCGAGAAGTCTGGGGCCAAGTGCCTAATCCGAAATTGCTACGATGATTTGGTTTGTGCAAAATCAATTAATCTTGGTGAGGGCACAAATAATTCAACGAAGATTGAAGCAATTTTATTGGGGTTACAGATGTGCAGAGAGCTAGGAATATCACATATAATTGAAATCAAGTGTGATTCAATGGTTTCAATAAACGCAATCAAGAAAGGAAAAATAGGTCGTTGGGATCTACAGCCAAAGATAAACAAAATAAAAGAAATGTTTCAGGAAATCCATGTGGTTTCAATCTATCACATCTTTTGGGAAGCGAACCGTGTTGCAGACCTGTTGGCAAATAGAGGAGTAGATTAGAGCAAAGATTTCATATCGTCTGATTTTTTCAAAAAATGAGTTAGCCTGGATTCAATTCTTAAGATCGACTGGGAAAACATTGTGGGGACGGAAGAGATCAGATAATCACAGAAATGCGTCGCACAAAATCCCAAGAATGCTGGCACAATCTGGCCTCTCGAGCAGGAAATTACTATTCACATGTCCTTTGCATTCAGTGGTCGGACTTATAAAGCAATATGGTGAGGCTCGATTTGTTGATTTTTGTAGCTCAAAAAATGGGATATGGATTTGCTTTAAAGCAACTCAAGATTAGATATGCTTTAAATCAATTCGAGTTGGATTCTTAGCAATAGCAGGATTTTTATTCTTTAATAGAATTTTTCCGAGTTTATGAGGATAAGATAAGTCCAAGAGTGATTTTATGTGTAATTAAAGCCAAAGAAAGCAAGGAAAGTTTCTTTCCTTGCACGCTAAGTAAAGCAGCTAGGCTCTATAAAAGTAAGATTGCTGTAGCAAACTTGGATTGTATTTTCGAAAGAAAAGTTTGCTGTTAGGCTGAATAGAAGATCCAACATTTACTTGAGGCTTTTTCCCGCATTGGGGTTTCCTGGGTATGTTTGTGTTATTATCTTTTTGTGATTGGCTTCTTGTTATTTTTGCTTCCGCTGTTATTAGTTGTTATTTAACCCAGTGTATTAATTGTTATAAATCAGATCTTTCTGTGAATTTATTGAGAAATTAATATGTTGTTGGGTTATAAGAAATTAACATGGTATTAGAGCACTAAACTCTGAATATGAAGCCAAGATTTGTGATGCAGATTTCAAGAAAAAAAATTTAGATTTTCGTCTCTAGTTCTTTTGTGGCTATGGCAACTAGTGTTCGATACGACGATAGGCTCGAGGGTGCATCTAACTTCTTGCAGTGGAAGGTTTAGATTACATCTATTCTCAAGGAGACCAGGTTGTGGATCTATGCTAGCACAAAAATGGCTCCACCAACAAATGATCATGTTGCCTTAGATTTGCATGAAGTCAAAGAGGCCAAGGCTCAGAGGATTATCTTGGATGGAGTAAGAGATCATTTAATTCTTCATTTATCGGGGAAAGACACTGCCAAGGAGATGTGGGATACACTCACAAAACTTTATCAGAGTGACTATCAGAGTCGTAAGATGATGCTCAAGGACAAATTGCATAATACCAAGATGTCCAAAGGTGAGAGTGTGACCTCTTACTTGTCCAAGCTGACATAGGTCAGGGATGAGCTTGTTGCTGTTGGAGAGATGATTAATGAAGATGAGTTGGTGCGTATAGCCTTGAATGGTTTTTTCGAAGCACTGAGAAGTGTTTGTCAAGTGTGTTGTCGGCAGAGATCGGCTACCTGATTGGGCAAGACTTTGGGATGATTTTGATCAGGAGGAGATCCGTGAAGGTGCTCATCGAGGAGATCAGACGAAGAAGGGTCAAGATGAAGAAAATATTGCTCTTGCAAGCAAGGGTAAGAAGAAGTCCAATAAAGAGCAATCAGAAGGTTCTTCTTTCAAGAGTGGGAAGAAGAAATATCTAAGCAAGATAAAATATTTTTGCTGCCATCAGATGGGTCACTATGCCAGTCAATGTCTGAATAAGAAAAATAAGGACAAGCAAAAGAAGCAATTTGCTGCTACAGCAGAGGTGGACGAGTTTGCATCACAATTTGAGAATGAGTTTTCACTCATTGCCTGTCTCTCAAGTTCAATTGCCAACAGGGTATGATATATTGATAGTGGGGCTTCTCACCACATGATGGGAGTCAGAGAATGTTTCACCAAGTTGGAGGAGAAGAAGCTGGATTTCTATATTGAGCTCAGAGACAATGCCAAGTACCATGCAACTGGTATTGGCACCATCAAGTTTTAGAGGGAGTCTGGAAAACCTTTGTTGGTGGAGGATGTGTTGTATGTCCCTGGCATGACAAAGAATTTAATCTCAGCTTCTGCTTTGGAAGACAAGGGTTACATCATGACCTTTGAGAGGGGAAAAGTCTATATTCGTCCCAAAGATTCCAAGATTGCAAAAGTGATTGGTGTCAGGCATGGCAGCTTGTTTCGGTTACAGTTTGAGCCAGCACATGCGTTGGTTAGTAGCTATAAAGGGATAGGAGAATTGTGGCACAGGAGGATGGCTCACCTTCACCATGGAGCACTTAATATTCTTAAGGAAATAGTGACAGGGCTGCCTGAGATGAAGACAGAAAAGCATGAGGTGTGTAAGGGTTGTGCTCTTAGGAAATATGCCAAGACCAGTTTTCCAAGCAGCGACACTAGATCCGAAGGGATTTTGGATCTTGTACACTCAGATGTGTGTGGACCTATGTCAACAACATCCTTGAATGGATATGAGTATTATGTTACCTTCATTGATGATTTCTCTAGGAAGATGTGGATATATTTCATGAAGAATAAAGATGAGGTCTTCAGTAGGTTCAAAGAGTTTAAGGCTCTCGTGGAGAACCAAACTAGGAAGAAGATCAAGATACTGAGGTCTGATAATGGAGGCGAGTATACCTTGAATTCCTTCAAATATTTTTGTGCTCGAGAAGGTATCAAGAAAGAGTTAGTTGCATACAACCCTCAACATAATGGGGTTGTTGAACAGAAAAATAGGGCTATAGTTGGAGCAGCCAAGGCCATGCTTCATGATCAAGATCTACCTTGGTTCTTATGGGAAGAAGCTTGCAATACAGTTGTGTATCTATAGAATAGGAGCCCTCACAAAGTATTGGGCAAGTTGAATCCAAAAGAGGTGTTCACTAGTAAGAAACTAGATTTTGGGCACATTCACATCTTTGGATGCCTTGTGTATTGTCACATTCCTATTGAGAAGAGAACCAAGTTGGAACCTACTATAGAGAAGGGTATCCTTGTTGGGTACAGTGAAACTTCTAAGGCTTATCGGGTTTACATTCCTACTCTCAGGAAAATAGTGGTTCATAGAGATGTGAAGTTTGAGGAAGAAATGGCTCTTCAGAATTCAAGCAACTTGATGAATGAGGAGGAACACTCACCCATGGTTGAGGTAGCACAAATTCCTCAAACTTCAGTCACACAAGCTGGAGAGCAGAACAAGCAGGATGATCAGATAGAGGAACAAATAATTCCTCAGCCTCAGATTCCTATTAGTGAGAAGAGGAGAAATAGGGCAGCTAAGCAAACATTAAGAGAGGCTCAAGAATATGTAGGTGATCCTCAAGATTCAGTCAGACAAAGAAGG
>VDFB02111039.1:0-17195 GCA_007258455.2 Sequoia sempervirens
ATATGGAGAACTATGAAAAAGGCTTTGGAATTTTATAACAAAGAAACCTAAAGGCCTAAGGAAGATCATAAAAACCCACCAAAGATCTCGATGTCACACAATACCTTCCCATCGAACATGTAGGAGGCCTTCTCAATGCTAGCATTTGTTTGTGACCTAGACACCGACAAGGATGTGCACAAGTTTTAGTTGGGTCTAGGGTTTCAGTTCCGTAGGAAACATTACTATTTTTAGTATGATTTTGCACAATTCCTCATTGATGAGATGATAAAGCAAATAAGGGACTACAAAACACAACAAAGGTTTAGGTTTCCTTCCTTCCTTTCCCATATGGTTTTGCATCAGAATCCTGATTTCTTCAAGAAGCATGTGAAGCTAGCTATTTTTTATGGATCTAGCAAAAGGAGGTCGGTTTGTGTATGGACTCCTCTTCTCTTCTCTACTTAAAATTATTATGCATTTTTAGATTATTTCTTGACTCTGATTTTGCAATATTTAAAGGGAGATGATGGTATCAACCGGCTCACCAAGGGGAAGACACTATATGCAAAACTTCACTCCCAAATGCGACTAGTTTCTCAGAGTGGATTTCACATTCATCTGGATTCATGATTTCACCAAGGAACCATTTTTCCTTCTGGAATGTGTCACAAATTAGGTGCTAGCCCTTGAAATGTTCTGACAAGTATCCATCATCAAATGCACATTTTGCAGGGGAAAGGCCAAGAAAAATAGGTTTTCATCTACCCGCTAACTTTTAAAATGATGGTCATGAACAAGAAACATACGCACAAGTTGTTGGAAGATAAGCTAGCTCACCTGGGGTTGGTGATGATTTGTGATAAATGGAATTACAACCCCAAAAATGACTTGCCAAATAAATATGTCAAGGTAACGCACAGTCCTTGGCCTTACTAGGAAAAGAGGTGGAACCCACTGAAAGATCTAGATGATCTACTAGTTGATTTGATTCACATTCCTATAGAGGACAATAGGTTTTCGTGGCATAAGTTCTACTTCACCATGGCGAAGTATGATGAGAAATGCAAAATAGGAGCTAGCCTTAGAAACAAATTATTAAAAATAGAAGGATGGAAAGAGGAAAGAATCAGAGATTTCTGGGTGTACCACCAAGAAATCAAACAACCCGAGGCCCCTTATGGAAGTGTTGTGTTGGATGAGGAATTTGATAAATTGTGGAATGAGGTGCACATGGATTCTAATGTGAGCACTGATAAGGACGATGACTCCAATGAGGAGTCTAAAGAGGATGCAGGGAAAGGAAAGGAGAAAGAATCATAAATGTTGTCCACTTCTGCATAGCAAAAGAGGAAGGAAAATGAGTGGCATAGCCAGATTACTTCAAATGTGTGGTTGAAACTATCGAGAGCTTCGTGGACACTCACTTGGACTACAGCAAGGACAAGAATGACTCGGCAATAGTTGGAAACCATAGAGGTGGAGAACTCCCTACCCACTAAATGGTAGCACGCAAAAACAATTGCTTGGGAAAGTTCAGAAGCACTCATAGTAAGCCAGGAGACCGTGGTGAGCCAGAAACTATAATCATCTAGAACTTAGCAAGTAACATTTGCTCCTTCTTCTCTTACTTCACAATTTCTAGTGTCCCCTACTATCTCCACGACACCCATCACTGCTAGTGTCAGCCCTTCCTTTTCTACCCCTACTGCAATGATTGCGGAAGGTTTCTCCTAGTTCTCTCATACGAGGCCATTTATCTTGACGCCTCCATGGACCCTTACACTATCCATCACTGCTCATTATGCTATCGCCTCTCTTTCTACAAGCATAGAAGCTATTGACACCCCTCCTACTACTAATATATCAAGCCCAACCTAGTCTTCTCAGCAAATGGAATTCATCACGACTCTCCAATCGCCGCAACAGCTGATGAGTCCTCACACTGGTTCACAAACTGAGTTTTGGCATGTCCCTCATTTCTCCCCAATTATAGTCAATCTCCCTAAGAGGAGAACAACCAAGACCAATACCCTCACATTCCCTTCCTCCCTACCTCCTAGTGCACCTTTCACAGGCAAGCTAGTTCAATCGCCATCCTAATTTAGCACAAGGTGATGTTACAAAGGAAGCGCAGGCTCTTAGAATTCAAAAGCAAAATCCCAAGGATGACAAGATGCTGATGGAGCCAAATGTGTATATTGTTTACAATGAAGCTCAGAAATTGATCCATTTCACAACCATGCATCTGAACATCATCAAACCGCAAGTGGAGATGCAGTCCAACAATTATAGCATGTTCACCATGGGACTCGATCTAAGCATAGCTCAGCCATAGGACAAAGTTGAGCTCATGGAAGAAACACAGCGGATGGTGACCATTGACTTCCTCAAGTCTAGTTGCCAACTATAGAAGAAAGAAGAGGAGCTGAAACTTGTGAAGGATAGGGTTGATTTCCTGCAAACAAAGGAAAAGGCGATGGAAGCATAAATTAAGTGCTTATTAGAGAACGCACGAGTAGTAGAGGTAGAGAAAAACAAACTCCAAGAGGAACTTGCAAAGTTCCAATTAGTTGACCCCACCCTAGTCGATACGTTGCAGCGGAGGAACCAGGACTATTAGAACCAGATAACTCTGGCAAAGGAGGTAGTGCAGCAAAAAATTGATGAGGTTGAATGACAGCATGCTCAATTCAAGCAACAGATGCAACAAAAGGATGCAGAATTTAAGAACCAAAGGGCCCAATTGGAAAAGAAACTCGAGGAGACGATGTCTTCCCTTGAAGAAGAATCAACAAACAAAAGTAGGGCTGAAGAAAAATGGCTTCCATAATGGAGGACTTTGTTAGAATAGCTTATGTCCACAAACAAGAGTATTATGAAGCTAAGATAGAATATCAGCTCAAAAGATGCAAAAATTTCCCTTCTAAGGAGTGCTCCCCAAGCCCCCATTGCCCAGTCAGACCTCATTCCAGTGGCTCAATAGTTCTATGTTTCGTATTGGGAAAAGGTCAAGACCTTTTGCTTGAAACTATAGTCGGCGCTCTACTTTATGTCGCAGGTGACAAGTTTGAGCAAGGAGGTCCATGGAGCAATTGAATAGTTCCTATAGTTTATTGTAGAAAGGGTTCTTGAGGCAAAGAGTTTGCTAAGTAAGTTATACTTGGTCTCGGATTAAGACTTAGCAAAGGCAGGGATCAAGGATTAGAAGGTTGCTGCCAAGACAATGAACAAATTCATCCACTGCCACTTGGTTATCATTCGTGCTAATGCATGTGCAGCCACTTTAAACTAGATTATGGATAGCATACAGGAGAAATTTTCCCAACTAACTTAGATGGGCCTGCCCTCCCCATTCCTTGCAGATGAGTTGATGGCCACAACAGAGAAAATTTTGGCAGAGATTGAAGAGAAGCAACATGACAAGTTCACTTTCCAGAATTTCAGCCAACCCTCTACCAAGGAAAATATTGAGGGTGTCACTCATCTGATCATGTGACTACTCTTTCAATTTGAGTCTGGGGTTAGTTTACATGAAGTGCTTCCTTATAAAGAGATGCTCAACCTAAGTGGAGCGCACAAGAATCTGCATGATATATCGAGACCATCTGAGGCTAACTAGCTGCCTCTGTAGGTAGCTCTTTCCAAGCTCTAACTCCATCACCTCATGGATGGGACTCTAGTCTATGAACTAGAGAAAATTTTGGGTTCCTCATTCCACAGGAAAAACACCCTTAGTAGTCGCCAAAAGCTATGAATATAAAATTCCTCAAGCTCCCTTCCAGTGGTTTTATTTTGTGAAGTATTGGCATGTGCCTCATATGTTTGGAGAGTCATCTTTTTCTTATCAATCAAGCCACTTTTATTAAACTTTATTAGCTACCACCATGTGTCTACCAAGTGCTTTTCACAGCAAATGCTTCCTTCGCTCTTCTATCAGCTCTTGCCATGCTTCCATGTGTTGTCATCACAAGCTATTCATAGTTGCTCCCCTTCATTTTTCTATCAAGCCCTGTCTACATACCACATCGCTTTCATTTGCATGCACTTTTTAGCGGACCCCACAATTGGTACCAATAGTAAGGAATGTTGCCATGTGTCTTCCCAGTGCAAGCTTTTATCGAAGAATGGGAGGAATGAACCACGGGCTGCGACCTACCACCATGCGCCCTTTTGGAAAGAGTTCTACTGAAGGGAAGGGTAGAGTGAACAATAAGCTGCAACGTGCTACCATGTATTCTAACTATCTAAATAGATAATTGCACTTGTCTGCATAGGGCTTCTCTGAGACCACTACCATCATTCACAGGGGATGCATCTGGCTAGGAGCAACTACATGTTGTGGCCTAAATATTTTATGTTACAACATCCAAGGGAAATCAATGCAACTACCATCATTGTTCAAGATACATAATCTTTTATGTTACTAGCTCGCTAAGCGATGGGATTGCTAGCTATATATACTACTTCATGCTTCAAAAAATGAATTCAAAAAATGCAAAAAAATTAGAGAAAGAGACTAGGCCTTTTTCTTATGTTTTTAGATTATTGTATGATACTTTCAGACTGTGTCATTGTTCATCCTTTTTTTTCTCTTAAGCTATTTGATAAAACATTAATAATGTGACATTATTGTCCTAAATTGTTCATTGGCAAAACTTCTATGATTTTAATGCAAGTTTGTTGGTTTAGATCATGTCTTTGACTCCTCTTTTCAGTAAATGAGTGTGAAAAATATTTTATGTCATTAGATGAATTGTTTGGATCTTTATCTTTTATTTCTATTAAATTTTTAATACAACAGATTATTGATCAAGCCCTTAAATCAAATCCCCAAGGATATATTTACCATTCCTATATCTACTCCTTGGCACATTGCCTTAGTTAGATCTTTATTTTTTACATCTACTTCCTTTTCCCATTACAAAACCCCAATTACAGAAGAATTCGACTTCTTTAAAAACTTGAAGGTCACTCAGTTTAGCACCAATTGGTCCCCCCATTAACTAAGTTTCCCATAAAATTTGTTACCTTGCCAATTTTTGGCATCAACAGGTACTTAACATGGCTTAGTATTCGATACCATAATCATAATCATCTTTATATTATTTCATTTTTTTACTTCTCCCTTAGTTTCTCTTAAAGGGGATGTTGGTGTGAACAAGGTATTTTACCTAACTAGATCATCTAGTAGGTCTTATTTTGACATGTTCACATGTTAAGTTTACTTATGGATCTAGGAATATTTGTAAAATTCTTAGGTGTCATGTGATCTTATCTTATTACTAGTTGTCTCATTGCATAGGATTAAGAC
This sequence comes from Sequoia sempervirens, assembly GCA_007258455.2. Classification (NCBI taxonomy): domain Eukaryota; kingdom Viridiplantae; phylum Streptophyta; class Pinopsida; order Cupressales; family Cupressaceae; genus Sequoia; species Sequoia sempervirens. Next base: position 5,294 of record VDFB02111039.1, read on the forward strand.
ACTTGTCATAATATTGTCTAGTCTTGTCTCTCAACCTTTCCTATATAAGAAAAGAAACATATGTACATTGTAATTCATGTAGTATACGAAGTTTAATCATAATGCATTGTTCCCATAATAAAGCAATACTTTATTTTTCTTTTTTGCAGAAGGTATCTTTTTATTTTGCAAGTGACCTTGGGAGCTTGGGTCCATTGGTGACTCTAACAACCACCACAACTACCACTATGTTAGTATTATTCAAGTCTTGTAAGATGGGAGAACCTACACCAAACAAATTCACTTGTCAATACTAGTGGCTTGTAGAAAATTTTCCACTCAGTTTGAGGTGGTAGATTATCCCCCAGTGTTTCATAGTTGATGCATATGGCTTCTATTGTTACAAAAATACACCAAACACAAGCTATTTTAAGATCACAAACTTTTAAAATTGTCAAAATTATTGTAGCCTTAAGAGGCCCAAAACTCCCAATGTAAACAGTAGTTGTACCTTAAATTCACAGGAGAGAGGAGCTAGTAATCATGTGGGCTAATTTTGTGAGCTTGTAGTGATTACACAAAAGTTTATAGGATCTCTATTTTTTTTTAAATGTGAAATGACCTATTAAAAATGTTGCATGGTACCTAAAAGAGACATGCAAAACACAAAAGCATTTTCTACATGGTAAATTGCAATACAATACAAAATAACACATTCGATAATTGAAGAAAAAATAAATGATGTCCTTTACTATTTTACTTTTTTATTATATCAACATCAAGTACAAACTTAATTATTATATATTTTTAAAAATGTGTTATGATAAGAGTTCTAACTCTATCATAAATTAAATTAAATATTTTTGTTAAAAAATTTGAATGTAAAATTTGCAAAAAATAGATATTTGTTTTACATTGAAAAGTTCAAATATACAATTGATTGACAAGTACAATTAATAATAACTAATTAAACTATTTTGAATACAATGATATTTTTCATGAAAGAAAGGTACAACTAATAATTAAAAAATAGAGAAATTATATTATAAAAAAAATTCTTTATACTATTCAAAGATTTTTTTATAAAATTCTTCACAATTGTAATTATTACAACCATTTTATTTAAATTGAAATTATTAATTATTCAATACAAACAATAAATTATTAAATTAATATTCAATTTAGAAATAAGTTAATCAACTTTATTCAACATAGAAGCCGCAATGGACATCCAAGAGCCACCACTTGTGATTCCAACTTAAAAAGAGATCTCCATTTTGAAGAAACGTCTATGCAACCTTCATAATTTATTTATTTATTTTTACACTGCAGAAACCGATCGGGTATCCATCCCCTTATAAACTATAGTGCACATGGTAAACTTTTTTCACGTGACCAATGACGCTGGCACAACACACCCTCCGATACCACGGAGATGGTGGGGAGACTAGATGCCATGACCTCTTACTTGCAACCCTCATAATGTATATTTGATCGTATTTTAATTAATTGAAAATAAAAAATCCATTATATTATGATTTTCAATTAATTAATAAATTCTATCAAATATACATTCTAGAAACTAAATAGACAATAGACAATAGTCCATCTTGAAAACTTTATGAGATTGCCATTTAAACACACCCCATTCACAATTATTAAACTAATATTATTAGAAAATTATAAATCATCATATTTAAGTCATAAAATTTGACTCACAAACCTAACAAAACTAGTATCATGAAGTAATTTGCATTTCACTATCTATTTGCCTGCTGGGATGTTGGTTCAGATTGAGTTGTCTCCATAGTCCATTCAATGTCCTGTTCAAGTTGCTTGACTGTCAGAAATTAGCTGCAATCCAGCATTTTCCATGACTACTCTGGCCTTCCAGCTAGACAAATTATATTCCACAAATTGTCTTCCTCGAATTCTTGTGCCAACCGCTGAGAATACTTGATCAGCATATGCGGTAAGTTTGAGAGGCAACCAGCAATAACATTTCTCAACGACCACTCTGTCCAAGCAGTCAGATCGACCATTGTATTAACCTCCAGTTTTACTACTCTGCATAATTTGAATAAGCTATATTTTGGTGCTATTTTCATCCAATTCATGGAATCGTGTAAGTCAAAATTTTCAGCTTCTTTTCCTCTGGCTAAGACATAGTTTACACCATCATGTTCTAATAGCATGTGGGCTTTGAGTACAGCCACAGCTTCTTTGGACAACTTCCTTCCACATTCAGTAGCAGTTCTAATTTGAGAAGAAATAGGAAGATCTTCATAAAGTGCTTGTAGTCAGCAAAATTCTTTCTCAGCGGCCATGCTTACTCGATGGGATTTTGTACTGAGACTCTCGAGAAGACTGAATCCAATTAATCCGTCAGCTTCTATGTGGGCATTATCCACTAAATTCAGTAGATCCCATGCTTGAGGGGCAAGCTTACACAGCACTAGAGCGGAGATCAGACTTTCGGCCATCAAGTTGAATGAGAAGATGGAGTAACGATACTGCTGTCATCTTCCAACAGGGCTCCTCTAGACTAGGAAAATACTTTGTAACTTGTGGCAATTTTCCCCTTCTAAGCCTATCCATTAGCTCATACCTTTGTTCAATGAATTGAAGAGAAGACCAATGAGAATTTGAGATGAGAATATTACACTCCCTACCTTTATCACGGCCGGCCTTGATGAGAAGTTGTACTTGAGCAATAGAGCTTCTGTTGGCATTCCACTGAGAGGCCGGATCTTCGCCTGGCATACACAGTCGCTCCAAAATATCTGCATAGTCCACATAACGTCGACCTGGAACTAGGGATCTACAGCCCTCTTTGTTATTATGCGCCCAACTCACAATAACTTTAGAAAATACCAAGTCAAAGAGAAACTGAGAAGATTTGCTCAGCAAAACCACACATATCTGGAGGGCACAAAGCATATAAAGTAGCTTGTGTAAGCGCATTCTGGCAACTACCATGGCAAGCAAGCTGTTTATACCATTCGCCCGCTTGTAAAGAGGAGATGCTTTCATGTCATAGATGTGAATCACCTCAACGATGCTACTGCTCCAAAATTCCTCCACACAAAAGTATCTCCTAAAGCTGAATGTCCCTTTTGCAAGCTTGGGAAAATAGATTAGAGCGGTTATCCATCTACAGCAGATGACAGCCCATCCAACGACCAAGAAACCACACATTGCACACAGTTCAAAGAATAGTGCTAGTTTTCCCTTCAAAAGATGGTGTAAAGTTCCTTCATAATTCCTATGCAGCCATCTTATTTTAAGTATGGATAATAAGATGCATAGAGAGACCACCATTGCAGCTACTGAATTCAATACTGACCTGGCAATGACTTATTCAGGCTGAGAAACACAAGCCACAATCCATGACTTGAATATCTCTTCTTCAAAATCATTCCAACAATATTTCTTCAAATCTTTAGTGCTCTGCATTTCTGGGTCTCCACTTCCGCTCGTCACCATTTCATCCCCGGCCAAGATTACGGAGATCCTCTTGCTCAGAATGCTACGAATGGTGTTACAGGCCAAAACTGTGGAGCATAATGCAAAAATGAGAAATATCATTGAGACAAAGAACACGTTGCTGGATAGAATGAACCAAAACAAACAAGTTTCGTGCCTCTTCATCCTAATGTAATCTCTGAAGGCATTTTTCTCATCATAAACATAGCTAAGTTCAGAGAGAATTTGGGTGACAAGGCTTATTGTTAAAGCCACATTGAGCTTCAAGTCCCTTCTTGAGCGAGTCCCCACCATTGCAGGAGCAGATATCCTATGAATACACAGATGCTAACTCTCCCTCCATCAATTACCAGCTGGTCATGAAGTAGGAATCTTAGCTTTTCTAATGTGTCGGATTTAAGCTTATTGGGTGGGAACATATTCATGGTTATATAGACGAAGGTAAGAACATTGATGGTGAGGCCACTGAGAACAAGAGCCTTCCCGGGCACCGAATGTTCTCGTTTCTTGAATGCCTTCACTGCATCCACCCCCACAAACAGAGTGAAGGTAGAAAGATAGACCACCATGAACACACCTCTACAAATAATCAGTAAAGACAGCAGCAAGTCATGTGCTTCCATGAGAGCACACACACAAATAAACCCACCACTTCAATCCTCTTACAAAGCAAGATTTTCAAGCATGATTGAATGAATGAATGCTTTTAATTATGTCCACAAGACCTGTTAGTCTATGGGACTCGGGAAAAAGAACTAAAACCACTTTTGTAGACAACAAAATAGTCGCCGACCCCACCAATTACTTCTTGTTGGTTTCTAACGTTTTGTTGATTTTGTTTCGTTTGTGTGTATTTTGATCAAGTAATTTGTTGTTTCAACAATCTTCTCCTCTTCAAACAAGTCCACTAATGATCTAAATTTTAACAAATCCAAGAAACTAATGTCCTCGTAAGCCTTACATTGCATAACGTAGTGCCACTCTGTCTCCACTAAACCCAAAGAGCGGAAACAACAAATCCTATCTGCTCACACCTCCTTGGGTATTGTCCATCTTCCCGTTTCACACCTCAAATGGTGTTTCCTAGTTCTTAATTTGGCTATTACCATTTTAGCCTTCCAATTTATATCTGCCTCTACATAATATTTTTGCTCGTGATCACAAGTGGGGTTAAAATGCAAAACATAGTGTTCTCTTTTTTGACCAAGTTGTTTCGACCACATGATATGTTTTGACTCTCTTTTACATACCTTTTAATTTCTACATTTGTATTTGGACACTCTTGTATGTTTACGCCCCATTTTTCCATTCACTTGGCATTTTGCCTCATCCACATACTCTTCCTTCTACTTAATTTTTCTTCAACCACTATTTTGAGCCATCAATATTTCCCCACTAATTTATTCTTTCATTTAGATTTGTACTTAAATGGTAATAATTGTTATTTGTTTAAAATAAATTTGTATGCTTGCCTTAAAAATAGCGAAAGTATATTCTAAACTTGCAGATGTATTTAACATTGAAGTTGATTGGGGGAACAGCCCATCCCAAAAAGGACCCGTGACATCATTAAGCGAGCGTGAAAACATCGATTTCTGTCAAAGTCTGAAGATTATGGAAAATTTGAATAATTTTTACACAAGTGGGTTGGTAAGACGAGAAATGGACGTAATGAAAGAGAAAGGAAATGTACTTCTTTATTTCTTTTTGTCTAGGCATCTCCTTCCTTCTTTCACATAATGACAAAATACCACTCCTCCTTGGTATCCCTCCATTCAAAATTTCGGCGCTGTTTCTTTTGGATTTTTAACTTTGCCATACGCCTATTCCTCTCTCTACCTTTCCACGTTGTCTGAACAATTCTTTCGACCTTTTCGTCTTCCCTCACACCCCTTCTACTCTTTTTCTTTGTTTTTTTTTTCCGTTGATTTGTTATTGGTGTGAACATGAAGAGAAAACAAGCATGGTAACAATTAGAATTTGAAAACATGTTCATACCAATAACAAATCTTCTTCATGCATCCCATTATTTTCTCTCTTTTGTTGTATGGTAACAATTAGAACTTCAAAGCATGTTCACATCAATAATAAATCTATTTCATATACCCTGTTTTCTTGTTTCTTTTGTTGCGTGGTATCAATCAGAACTCTAAAACATGTTCACATCAATAACAAATCTTCCTCATGCATCTCATTCTCTTATTTCTTTTGTTGCATGGTAACAATTAGAACTCCCCCTCTTTTTCTTATGTCTTACATACCTCTCTGTCCTCTTGACAACATCCCACCAAAAATGTATGACATTCAAAATGATATGTATTAATTAGATGATGTGCTTAAAATCAATTTTTAAATCCACAAAATCCTACTCAAATGGAGATGACATAGCAAAGTAGTAATTGTTTGGGTTAGGCATTGATGAGATTAGTTAAATTGAATGAGAACTCAAACAAAGTCTAGAAATTGATTTTGGTAGTCTCGGGTCTAAGAGGTTGGCCAAAATGGAGGAGGAGACAATTTCAAATACAAAATTAAATAGTATAAATCTCAAGGAGAGCTCTATGATGGATATCGATGAAAATGTGAGCCCCTAATCCTTGTGAATAATTGTGTTATTGCAATTCAAAAGCTATGATGTTAGAAGCCAACATGTAGTTGAATAATCTGGACCTTTCTTTTTCTAGTTTCCATAATAACCACTTTCACCACCCATCATCATATACAATAGGTTTTTGCTCCAATTTTATGTGAATCCTCTCTAATGTATTTGATAGACCTAACAAATGGAAATTTTGCAACTATCAAGTAGGGATTTTACTCCCAAATTCTTCTTTCTCGTGTTGTATCCTCATAAGTTGTAATGCCCTCCTTTTTTTAATGGCTTTATACTTTTCTAGTAATTTTTTTGAAACAAGAAACATACTAAAATAGCAAATTGAAAAGTTGATGGAAAATACTTGATCAAACTATCAAACATTTCATAAGCCAAATTTGAAGCAAATTTTGATAAATTGAATAGTTGGTACAAACCCTAGTCACTTCAAATGCTCAAATCAGATTCAAACATAAATTTGGAAATCCTCAAAGTCTAATTTTGTTGATTTTTGTAATGATTACAAGTTGGAAATTTCTCTAAACCAAAACCAGACTTGAAATTACAATTTTCAACTCACGTAGACCTTATTGGAGTGGTATGGTTGGCTAATCTTGTTAGGTTAAGGGTTGTACTAACTTGTACAATAGTTGTGTAGCTATGGCAAGATCATTCAATGACCAAACAAACTATTTTTAACCCTCCTTTATGTTAATGTAATTGCAATTAAACTTTGGAGAAATAAGTTAGACCTCAAAAGAGCCAAATAAACATGTATGGACTGCCCTCATAGTTGACACCTCCCAAATTAGTAATAAATAGATCAAAAAATACTTGTCCACCCTTGAAAAATAATTTATGATTTTTTGTACAGCTAGGATACCTCCAAAAACAATGCCAAAGTCTTCCAATGATGTCAAATAGCAGTTGGGATGACTATAACAACGGATCAATCCCTTTAAGATACCAAGAATTTTCCAAAACATCTTAAACTCAATATATAAACCCTTAAATATGTGTCAATGAAAAATGATGAGTTTTCTTGCTAAAACCACTATAGCAACAATGTAGCAACACTATACAAAAATCTAAGTCTGCCACAAATCAACACAATTGTGATTCTTGGATGAAATCATTCAAGATTAGAGATGAGGTTTTTGTCAAATTGATTTTAAATGTGGAATTAAAGAGGTTTATCATCCTCTCAAACCTTGAATAGACCAAGGGCTTTTATCCTTGGATGCTCTAAATTGAACAAATGACTCAAATCTAAAAATTGGATGCAAAGGATAACTTGATTGATTATTGAATGAGGAATTAAGTGTTTTTTTAATAGTTATTTTTTTGGGCCCTCCACTTATTTATTTTATTTTCCTTTCAAGTGTAAAATATTTATTTTTAAATTAATAATTTATTGAAATAATATTATTAAAGTTGCCCCAAAAATAAAAGTCATCAAACCTAACTTTAAAATGTTATGAGTAAAAGCAAGAAGTTGGGTACGGAGGGAAATTTTGGGAAAAAAGTTTCACAAGAAACACGTGCAGCGTTAGTTGGTGCAGAGCACGGATCCAGATGCATGTCGTTGATTTCAGTGCATAGTACAAAATGCACTGCCATGCGTGTTATGAAGCATGTATACATTTTATAGCGGCGATGCGGCGTTTTGTAGAAAATATTTATTTTTTAAATAAACAATTGTAATTCATTTTTCACCATTCTAATATGAGGTTGAGAAGAACAAAGGAGAGTGTGTACACGTTTTAAAGGCCTTAAGTGAACAAAATTTTGGCTGCCACCTCCTCCCATTGACACTAGTGACCTCATCGACCTCCAGGTTGGTTGAACTCTTCATTTTTTTTGCTTTATATCTTTTTTTTTTGTTTTTTAATTAGTATTCAGTTTTGTTTGTTTAGTGTTTTAGTTTCAATCTTTTTATAGTTTTTTAATTGCATTTAAAAACCAAAAGATCAACAAAACAAAGAAATTTAAATTGTAAATTGAAAACCATAAAAACTAAACCTAAATTGAACACATTTAAAACTTAGAAATTTCAAAACCCTAGAAACCCTAGGTTACAAAATTTACATAGGTCCCTAAAAACTAATTTACATAGGTTAATCCTTGGACCTAAACCCTAAAACGTAAACCTAAAACCCTATTTACCCTAATTTACGTAAACCTAAAATGGGCTATTTACCCTAAAACGTAAACCTAAAACCCTAAATTAGGGCTCCTCAAGGAGGTTTAGATTACATTTTATATTTGACATAACCTTCTTTGTATGATTTTTACTCTCACTCATGGTTCTTAGTTTATTTAGGGTAGAAGTGATGAAAAGTTCAATATTAGGGGCATGTGATATAATATAAGAGGTAAAATAAGGATGTGTAGTAAGATTTGATGACATAACATGTAGGGAGGGATCACAAATTATAGTCCATAGGTTAGGTACACTTTGGTATGTTGTTGGTGATCCACACAACTACCAATGAAATTCATAATTGACTAATAAAGGAGGTACAAACAATCAATGCATAGATCTATATATTAACCAACAAATTGATTTAATTATAATATGTTCACATTTAATATAAATTTGATAGCTAATTTTATCTCAGAAAACTTCATGATTGTATAATTTAACTTGAGAAAGTGTACCAATGAAGTAAAATAATGTGCCTCATGTGAAACTATGTGCTTGATTTAATAAGTTCATATATCATGATGCTAGTTGATATGAGCATGTAATCACTCTATATCAATGTTGTTAGCTTATATAGTGTATGATGTATTCTCTTAAAAAAACATAGAAATGCAAGTCATACTTGTTAATAGATAGACTATGTGCAATATGGATAGAGCTAGACACATAAATGTTATTAAATCAAATAAATATTAAAATGTGAAGCATGAATGATTTCTACCCATTTCTCTTATTTGGATGAGATCCTTTGTGAATTATGTAAGGATACATTATGATCATATTTAAGCCTTAATTTATAGGATGTTATTCATAATATCTATAGGTTGTGTGTAATCTAATTTATTTAAATCATCCAAGAGTGCTTAGAGGTCCAAATAGGTTCAAAATCCATCATAACTCAACAACTTACTTATAATTGAAATCTAAAATTCCTAATTGTTGATATATTGAAGCTATTCCTAGAATGTCACATATTTTATTCAAAGCACTAAGTTTAGGTGGTAGGGTTTCTCATTTACTTGTATAAATTTATTCATGTGTGTCTTCTATATGTTTTCATGTCATCAAATCTCTAAATCTAAACCCTAAACCCTAATTTAGCATTCATTTTGTTGTAGGACCTTAAAATTAAATTTGGTTTCCTTTCAATTCTATAACCAAAGGTTTATTTTCTAAGATTATTTATTTATTAAATTGATCCATTGATTCCTCACTTAGTGGTAGTTAGGTTCTTTTTTTGAAAAGCCATGCACATCTAGAATTTATATAAATATTCAAAGGAAGAGTCTATGTCATAGAAAAGTTTCAAAAAATATATGATTAGAAAAAAAATTGGGTCTAGGGTTTAGGGTTTAGGGTTTAGATCTCCTCTTCCTTTTTAAATCATCCAAGAGTGCTTAGAGGTCCAAATAGGTTCAAAATCCATCATAACTCAACAACTTACTTATAATTGAAATCTAAAATTCCTAATTGTTGATATATTGAAGCTATTCTAGAATGTCACATATTTTATTCAAAGCACTAAGTTTAGGTGGTAGGGTTTCTCATTTTCTTGTAAAAATTTATTCATGTGTCTTCTATATGTTTTCCATGTCATCAAATCCCTAAATCTAAACCCTAAACCCTTATTTAGCATTCATTTTGTTGTAGGACCTTAAAATTAAATTTGGTTGCCTTAGGAAACTCCACCAAATTTTATTCCCTTAAGCCATGGAACATTTTTTCCTAGTCCACCTTACTAGACATAGATCCCCTTAAGCCATCCTATCACTTTAAATCATAAATTGATGTCTTAAGGGGTCCTAATATGACATTTCTTAAGGGGATCAAAGAAGTTCTCAGAATTTGGTGAATAGAGCTCAAGCTCATCTTTGTTTTATTTTTGTACATTGCAATTAGGTCATAGCATATATCTATGTGTCCCTTTTGAATGTATTCTATTAATTTTTCCATTATTATCTTTGAAAGTATTCTTTGAAAACATTAATGGATATGAGATTATAAATTTTAATGTTAGTGTAAACATAATTTCTTCTTAACTACTTTGTCCCACTATAGATATCTTGTGTCTCTTATCATGAAATTTGAAAATTTAGATAAATCAATTTATGTCCTTGGATTTAGTTAAATTCTGTCATACTTGATTAATACATCTATTCATTTTGTTGTAGAACCTTACAATGAAATTTAGTTTATAGGCAACTTCACCAAATTCTTCCCTTAAGCCATGGACCATTTTGTCTAGGACCTTACTACACATAGATCCTTAAGCCATCCTATACCTAAATCCTTAAATGCGATGTCTTAAGGGGATAAATTTGGTGAATAGAGCTTGGTCACTCATCTTTTTTTATATTTTGTACATTGCAATTAGGTGCTAGCATATATCTATGTGTCCCTTTCAATGTCTTCTATTAATTTTTCATTCTTATCTTTAGTATTATTTGAAAATAATGAATGAGATTAAATAAATTTTAATAAAACCCCATAATTTCATAAATCTACCCTTCATATTAACAACCCCACATTGGACTCAATTTAATATGTGTACATGCTATGAATTTTTAATGTTATGGATTTTATAATGTTATAAATCAAATGGTCTTCAAATGAAATATATTTTGAATTTGTGCATGTTCAATGTGATTTTTAAATAACTTTCAAATTGTGTGCATTATTTAATTAGTTTGTTGATATATATATTTTTAATTGTTTAACATGCAGTTGCCATATCATTGCTCACATGGATCCATTGTTTAATTTAGAGGATTTTATGCCCAATCAAGAAATTCCTATAGATCCCATACATCCCAATCCACCACATGAACATAACCCTAACACACCTCCACATTCTCAACCGCCTAACCCCCCACCCCCTCCTGTAGTTGATGAAGATCAATTAAGAGAGAATATCCAAGAAAACCTCATTGCCATTCAAGGAAATATAGATCTCATAAAAAATGAGCCTAGAGTCCCTCCCCATCTCGCATAGTTTGCATTGTAGATGCAAACTATTGTCGATTATGTTCAATCTATTGATGCAGACCTAGTTAGGTTCCATCAATGGAGAGAAGAGAGGAGACAATTCTATGCGGATGGATTGTCATATAAAGAAATCAATGACCTAAAAATTACCAAACAAGCCATGTGCCAATATTTTATTAACCCCCAAACAAACCAACCCATTCCACCCATGAAAAAATGAATTTCAATTTTATGGTGTAGGCACCCGCAGATAGCTGCACATTTTTGGGACAGATGGTGGATGGTGTTTGATAGTCCACCACATGGAAACAATGAGGTGCCCTTATACTTTTTGAGAAAGTTATGCGCTGAGTTTGAGTTGGGTAAAAAACCCAACTATTTTGATATGAGGTCATTTCAGGGAGTTGGGCGTGGCATGCCCCAACATAGACTAGGAGCACGTGTCGATCCTCAGCGATGTGCTCCAATTGTTCCTCTTCCTTCTCCTAGTGTTCCCGTTGCATTTCAGCAGCAGACCATGTTATCGACATTAGGAGAATTGAGTTCACTTTCACGACATCTCACTCAGCAGACTACACACGCAGCCATTGAAGTGGCCAATAGAGAGCATGGAGGATCAGGCTATAGGGATACTCAAACATCCACTTCAGGTG
>VDFB02111040.1:0-17721 GCA_007258455.2 Sequoia sempervirens
ATGGGAATTCAAACATAATTGACTCAATCTAAGTCATCTAAAAGGCCATCTCAACAAGAGATCAATGGTATATATTCAAAATTGAGAAGTGCGACCATTGCAGCCATTCTTGCTTCGCGTGAGAGAGCAGTAATGGCGGAAGTGACTTCTAAAACTACTTCAATTTTTCCCAAACTAGATGTAAATGATTGGTTCCTACATAATTGAGAGTTGCAAACACATATAGAGTGTACGGGAAATTGAGGAAGGCTATTTGTAGAGTTTAGCATGACTGGCATTAGGGTTTCTCACGAGTAAAATTCATAACTAAAATAAACACAATTTTTATGCTTTATTCAAATTATCTATAATAGGGTTGGTTTTCACTACGTTTCTTGTCGAATGAGCTTTCATGCTTTGTTTTAGTTGTGTTATTTAGGTTTATTTTTTCCTTAAAAGGTCATAATTTTGTGGAATCTTTTAGAATTTGCATTTGAGTTGAGCCCTAGGTTTGAATTGATAATCCATTTATTTAAACCTTTTGTGTTTAAACCCTAACTCAACCTAAGTTTGACTCACTGCTAATGGCATCCAAAGCAAAAAATTCCACTTCTACAACTCAACCCATACTACTCTCCTAGGGTAGGGCCACATAAGTGGTTTACAATTTTATGGAGGAAGAAAATTTGCATTTTGGGGGCTTGAAAAAATTTAAGGGGTTCACTCAAACTGATTGGTTTGAGAAAACCCTTAAATGTATTCAATCGAACCATATGGTTCAAGAAAACCCTTAAATGTATTCGATCGAACCATATGGTTTGAGCGAACCCCAAAGTTCGCTCGAACCTATGATGCACATTTTTTTTAATATTAAAAAGAGGGGTTTGAACAAAAGGGGGTTCGCTTGAACCCTCAAATTAGGTATTTATAAATAAAATGATTTTTACTATCGGTTTCGACAATCATTTTCATGTGCATGTGTAGTGACGAACTCTTGAGTGAACCTCCTCACCACCCTACGCAACAGTGCATCACCCTCTAGTGTGGTGTCCTCCACAGTGCATCACCCTCCAACTTGGTGCAACTTTTAGGTTGGTTTTATGCTTCCAAATTTCACATACCTAGCTGTAGTGAATTGTATTTGCTTGAAAGTTTCTAAACCTTAAATTCAACAAATCCATTTTGTGCATATCCTTTAATCATGGCATTCCATGAGACCAATTTTATTTCTCGACTATCAGTCAAATAGTTCATTCACCCTATCAATGCTTCCACATTTCGCACATGTCCATACCTTGTTCCAAAGCTCCCATTTCGGCAGAGACAGGATGAAGGTTGTGGAATTTGGATTTACAGCTGCTAATTGCATTTTCTTGAAAGTTTCTAAATCCTTTTCAACAAACCCATTTTCTACATAACCTATAACCATTTTTCTATCCTTTATGCTTTGATGGATGTCCATACCCTATTCCAAAGCTCCCATTTTGGCACAGGTAGGGAGGCTGTTGGAAAAGGTTGTGAAATTTGGCTTTACACCCGCTAATTGCATTTTCTTGAAAGTTTCTAAACCTTTTTCAACAAATCCATTTTCTGCATATCCTTCAAACAATTCAATTTCCTTGTCAATTCTTCCACATTTCACATACATTTCTACTAGGGAAAATGCACAAAATTCCTCTATCCCTTATAATATGATGGACGTCCATACCCTATTCAAAAAATTTAAAGCAAAGTATCTAAACACTTCAAAAATCAGAATGAAAATTTGAGTAAAATCTATTTGTACTTCAAACAACACTTGTTTTAAGTAATACAAACAATTTTCATGTTGTACATATGTCACTTTTATTTTGATTCTTTTCTCTATTAAGTGAATACATGAACATATGTTTACTATTAGAATCATTTCCTTCAAGTTGTATTTCTTTCAGAGAGTAATTAAGGGTTATTTTCCTCTCCATTCTCATGTTTAAAATTGAATTATCAGCTTGTGTTTAAGGAGCACCATAAATACTATATAGATGATAATAAGGAATTTGATTGTCTTAAAGGTTTATTAAGTAGGATCATATAAGGCCATAATCATCAGTTTTATCACTAAGTTTCATTTTGTGTTTCTTACTAGCTAGAATATTAGCTTATTATTTGATTCAACCAAACCAATTTAACTTGGGGCGTTAATAATAATTTAGGCCAAAAGTTTCAACCAAACCTTTGGAAATCAAGATAGTTTAAGAACAAGAATTAGAAAGTATACATCATTATTAACATCTTAACATTAATATTGAAAAAAGCTTCTTGATCCAACAAACTAGATTTCCTGTTAGTGCAAGTAATTAAGCATCTTTCCCACAATGATCACAATAACTAGTAGGATTTACTTTGTAGCACTTTCCTTCTTTATCTCAAGTGGATATAGCTCTAATTGTTTTCAAGGACCTGATAGATAAATTTGAGCAAGTACACATTATTCAAGCTCATGAAGATGGAAGAAGAAACAAATTATAGTAAAACTTAAACTTAACAAAAAACATTTTAAGAACATAATATTTGACCTCAAAATCATTTATACCTAAAAGAGTTTGAGAAGAATTTAGGAAGCCAATAGTCTATGATACCCCTTTAACATTGATCTTGTGGATGGTACTACCATTTGTGTGGTTGGAACTTGGATAAAGATAGAATAATTTAATGGCAATCGAGAAAAACATAGACTTTCAAGTAATAGAGATGAAGGAACTCTTTAATACCTTCAACATTTTACTAAATTTAGAATGGTTTGTAAACTATAATGGGAAAATTAACTCCTATAAAGAATAAATCTCATTCTTTGACAAAAAAGTTAATACATATACCCATATACATTGATATGAGTAAGGCATACATAAAGAAGATAACATAAGGAAAAATTGGAGAAGAAGAATTGAAAGCACTACATTCTTTAATAATAATAGTCTAAGACACCATGCATGAGTCTAACTCAAGAGGATAAATCATACTTGATATCAATAGTTAGAACATCGATAATTAATATGCTATGGAAGAATGGGTTTGGGATGAGCTAGAAGTAATATCTAGAAAGATATTAGATGTGAGGAGGATCCAAAATTAAGAAAAGTTAAAAAAAATCCACTCAAGATATTTCAAATGATAAAATCCCACCACATAATACAAAAGGAAACTATAAAAAGAGACAACATACTAAAAGTTAAAACAATTTAACCACATTTCACATAGAATTTCTCATATTAAGCTTCCTTGGTATTCTAGGGTGGGATTTTTTTAACATGTATAGAATACAAGGAAAAATTATTTAAGAAATAAAATTTGAGATTATAATCTCTTCAAGATACTTTGTAGCATGCAAAGATGGTGGTACACCCACAAACCTAATATCCCAATTGGAAAGACATTTTTGGTCCTTATAAGAACCAAGTACTTATAAAAAGGAGACTATAAACCCAATCTAAAATATTGTGGCAAGATTAAAATTGAAATAAACCTTCAAATTTGCATTAGGGAATGGACAAATAGAAGAGAATATGATGAAAAGCTATATACCCAACTTTTCTATGAGACATTATCACCTATTAGAAAAAAAAGGTATATTAACTAAGAAAAGAGAGGAGGAACCAACAATTGGATGATGGGACAAAATAATTTTGTAAAAAAAAAGTATTCCATGATATTGACAAGCTAATCCACAATGTACTAAAATAAAGCACATTATTTTATCTCCAGTAGAAATAGTCCTTCAAAAAGAACATTAGACTATATTTCCAAAGGATACAAGCATTTGGAACTTGATAAAGTAGATGGATAAGGTTGAAAAACCATGGTAGATGTTAAGTGGTGTGTCTAATAATAAATTATGGAATCCAAAGGAGAATAAAATCCTGCACTAAAAAGTAAATATTTCAACATGAACCATTGAGGACTAGAGAAAAAAATATAATTTTAGAAGCAAACCTACAATGGAAACAATTGGAGATTAATGGGATGAAATATAAGTGATGCAAGTGGAAAATTTAAAAAAATATGAAGACCTTTTTCCTAGAATATTTACTAAACTAAAAGGTATAAAAGAAGAGGTAGGAACCATACAAATAGAACTAAAAGAAGGATAAAAACCATAAAGTAAAATAAAATATTAACTTAAAACCTCAATGTCAAAACAAGAGTTGAGATAAAATTAGACAAAATGTTAGTAGGAGGAATGATCAAAAAAATTGAAGATACCCATGGTAGATGAGACCAAACAAAGAAATAACATTTTCATCTATGATACCCATTGTTGACCATTATCTTTTTACTATGTTATAGACTTATGAAAGATCATTCTATCCCTATTCCTCCCACTACTTCCCCTATTCCACTTGTTGTTACTATGGATCCCACTACCATTCTAGAGGCCTCTTCCATACTTATAACATTTCCTATTCCCACTATAACTAATACACTTTCACCTTCTTTTGATGAGAATTTATTTCAATCGACTATTGATGTCAATTCCTTTTATAATTATATCATCCTTCAAACAATTTCCCTCTTTATAAAATTTTATGTTAAATTATTTCATAAATATTTTTTTAATCTACACCATTATTTAACATGATTGTGCTTTCCTCCAACCATATAAAATTATATATTTTTAAAGAAATTCAATGCATAATTTTCTAGTTTCAACTTGGGATAGGAAAATTTTATTCTTTGAAGCATTAAGAAAATTCAATTGAAATTATTCCTCTATGTGCTCAAATCATTGTTCTACCCTCTCTACATCTCCTACAAATGAAAATATCTCAACTATTGACTTAGAACCATCAATTTGTGTTTGGTAAACTAGAATGACCATGGAAATTTTCCTCTACTGTATATTGGGTTGTTCCCTTACTATGCAATGAGCATAACTTATCTAAGAGACACTTTATTAAGCACTATGTCATCTCATTGGTTGAGATAATCTTGCACCTTTAGTATCAAGCTTGAGGAATCTTACATTTATATACATTCTTATGGTTTTCTTTTGGAAATTATTATCTTTCTGACAAGGAACAAAATTCTAAAATTTCTCTATGTTGCATACCTATACATTAAATAACAACAAACTCCACAATGAAATAACTTGTTTGATTACCACTTGATTCATTTAAACTAGGATAGTTATACCATACGCTAGTAGCAAATAAATGGATTAACTTAGAGAACAAAATTAGCTAGCTTTAATCAATATTTCTTGGAATTACACAAGTAACAAATGGAACAATCAAGAAAACCTATTTCAATAGTAAATCCTTAGTATCTAAGTGAATCCAACACTTATAATTTAAAGAAACATCACATGGTTCCATTGCATTGATTTTTAGGGCTTATAAATATAATCTTTGTTGGATAGGATCCCTTGAATATTGTCCACCTCCTAGAATATTGCATGTATTCACTCCTCCACCTCTTCAATAGTTTCCAAAGATGCAAAAAAATAAAATTCAAACCTATAATGGGAAACCTATAATTCTTCCTCAATGCCTTTGTCAATTTCTTGTCTTAAATGGTTTTATTAATGTTCAAGAGACAAACATTAACATGGAAATTCTCTACAACCTCAACAAAATCCCATCCTAGAACCTCTTTAATGTCATTGGTAATATCTCCACCTTATAAGAATAAGACCATGTTATCCTAGTAATCTATTATTTCTCCCAATAAATCCATTTAGAAAATCTCTCCAAACAATCAAATGTGGAGTTCATTTTTTATCTAAATAAAAAAGGTAGAGTGGGTAGATGGAAAATAATGAGTGTAGGAAGAGAAGCTAGATATTTTGGCATGAATAAATCCTAGGAATCCAATTATATAACCTTTATTTATCATCCCATCATTTGTGAGTCATTCATCCCACTTCAAGTTATTAATGGAATGAAGGGGAAAAAATCATTTAAGGAGTTACATGCCACATGATTGTATGATCTAGAAAAAATTTCATATAATTTCCAATTATTAAATCATTCAAGCTATAAATCCCTTGATTTAAAAAGAAACATGTTGTCTTGTTTCCTTCATGGTAGCAACATAGTTAGAGAATAATTTTGGTGAATCAAGGATTTCCCATGCCTCGTATAGTATGTTGTTTTTCTTCTAATTGATCAATTATATTTTCATGATGCTAAATTTAGTTTCCATTGAATATCCTTCAATAATGACTAAATTGATTTTACATGACTACCAATGTTAAGTAACGATGCTTTCCCTTTATTACTAGTTCCAGGAAATAAATCTTAGATGCAACCTTTATCAAGATTTTTAAAGTCTTTAATGGCACATTTTGTACTAGAGTTCCTTAGGTTTCCCCTCAAATAACCATCAAAATTAAACTTTCACTTGGTTTCTTATGGAGGAATCCATCTAATATGATCTCTAGAAGGGTGATATTTGAACCTAAGAATTATAAATTGATAAATATATTAAATTAAATAAGTAAAATGTTTAGAAAATTAAATAAAATAGTGAAAATGTTTTGATTATAAAAAAGTATGATAGATGTTGAATGTTTTTTGTTAACGATATGAAAATATTATTGATGATTAGATGAATTATTTAAACTACTGAATGCTCTATTTTTCATCCCAAGTAGCATTCAAATTACTAGTGATATTATCTTGCACATACAAATCTAATCTAAGATGCATATTTTATATGTGTGCAACCTATAGGTTCAATATATATGTATCATGTGCACACTTGTAAATTTATTTAGAATTTTTTTAGATTATGTTTTGTGTGCAATCTAGTAATGAATGTTTTGATTATGAAAAACTATGATAGATGTTGAATTTTTTTTGTTAATGGTATGAAAATAGTATTGATGATTAGATGAATTATTTGAACTAGTGAATGCTCTATTTGTCATCCCAAGTAGCATTCATTACTAGTGGTATTATCTTGCATATACAAATCTAATCTAAGATTCATAGTTTATATGTGTGCATCCTATGGGTTCAATATATATATATCATGTACACACTTGTAAATTTATTTAGAACTATTTTAGATTTATATTCCCTAGATCTAGATATATTATTTACCAAGGTCTCATTGCTCCTTTAGGTGTACATACATATAACATGGAAAATACATTTGTTCCACCTCCAGAAACACTGATTTCAAATACTACTAGTGAGATTGGGAGATTGAGAAAATCATTAACAAATGGTACAAACACAGGCATATATTCATAAGTTTGCATGTCCATACTACAAAGCCTAGAAAAACTAAGAGATGAACTTCGACATACTAGTGCATATTCCCTTGAAAGAGTAGCTGCTATTCTTTACCACATGTGGGAAGAAGTACATGGTGAGGTTTCCTAGAAAAAAATACATGATGTTGTGACCAAAGAAATGATTAAAAACATTTGTTTTCAATTCTATCAAAATCAACATAAGGTGAGCGGATACCAGGTCACCAAATGTGTGGATTGTGCTATGGCCCCAATGATCTACCTACAATTTCTTGTAGCACATGGTCAATATCCAAACAATGACTAGATTCCATTATATTTTGTTCAGCAGTTGTATGCTGAGGTCCATTCGGGCCTCAAAGTCAACTACCTAGACATTCCACCATATGTTGGTCAGGGGCGTGGCAGGATTGTCGATAGGCCCACCTATCATCGAGAAGATAGACTAGCCCCAATGCTTAGGGAATTGGTTGGTGGCAGGTCTCCTACTCTCACCCCAAGTCTCGCCCCTTAGTAGATCAGGTTTTCATTGCTTCCCAAAAGGAAGTAATTGACATTGTAGGTGACATTGTAGACGCCACCATGTGGGTCAGTATTTGATGTCTAGACATTCATGATCCACACCATTTGCAGCATAACACAACATGGATCCTTTTACAGTGACAGGAATCCCTACACCCACACAACTTGATGGACTTATAAGAGATATGGCACACAAGACTATGCATTGTTTGGCTAGGGACCTCTTGGAGGCATATTCCTTCATCGCGTCAAACTTTGGGATCACTATAGAGCAGGTAAGAGGTTGTTTTCCTTTAGGATTTCATTCACATCTAGGATCCCATCACTCTCATCCCAACACTAGTGCACATCAGGATCCACCTACAGATCATTTGGTTGTTGCACAGACTATGGGTTTTATGGATTTGTTGATCGGTCTTGGTTCATCATCTTCGATGCCATATTAGTTGCATAGTCCCCTTCACTCATCATTTATGGCATGACATGCGACGGATTAGATGGATGTAGATTTTAACTTGTCAATTGAACGTTTGATTGCTTTGGTGGAGATGGTCATTCTAGAGGACTTAGATCATCCGATATCAAATGATGTGCATGTATGTGTGCATGTGCATGTTTCAATTCTTTTTTAATTTATTTTAAAATTTTAGTTTTAACTAGATATTCATATACTAATATATATGTATATATATTGTAGGTGGACATACCTCATGTTACTCCTAGCCTTCTAGTTTAGATCATGTACGTCGACGTGACTTTGTGAATGATTTTGCTGCCAGTGGACATGTGAGTTTTAAATTTTTATATATACACATGTATATGTACATGCATATGTATGCATAGATCTAGATAGATATTTAAAAATACATGTACATTCTTAAATAGCTTTCATAAAATCTATAATATATTATATGTATTAACACATTGTGTACACAATTTTATCCGCAAGGCTCGACACATCCATCAGAGTAGGGTTCTCATTCAGATGATCGTTTGACTAGGAGTCGACATTCATATTAGGCCTTGCACTAAATTTATGATCTTTACTACATTTTCTTATATGATGATCTCTAGTAGTTGACATTTGATGATCTCTAACTTACATTTGCTTATATGATATACATACACATTTTCTTATGTTTATATGTTTATTTTCATTCAATTTGTACATGCATGTACCTACATTTGATTATATGATATGCATAAACATTTTCTTATGCTTATATGTTTATTTTCATTCAATCTACGTGCATATACCTCTTTTCTTTTAACATGTTTATGTTTATACATTGAATCTATCTACATGTACATGTGTGTTTGCTTATGTTTAAATTTTTTATACATTAATAGATACATGTGTATGTATGTACATGTTTACACTCAATAACGTGTTTATAAAAAAATTAAATCTATATTTAGAGAACTCATGCTCACATATTTATGATTTATATATGTTAAACACATGTTAAATATGCATTAATAAGAGTAAGAGGTCAATGACTAAATTTGTAAATGGAATAATCAATAAATATTTCAACATGAACCATGGAGGACTAGAGAAAAAAATATAATTTTAGAAGGAACCCTAAGATGGAAAAAATTAGAGATTAATGGGATGAAAGATAAGTGATGCAAGTGGAAAATTTTAAAAAATATGAAGATCTTTTTCCTAGAATATTTACGAACCAAAAAGGTATAAAAGAAGAGGTAGGAACCATGCAGATAGAACTAAAAGAAGGATCCAAACCATAAAGGAAAATAAAATATTAACTTAAAACCTCAATGTCAAAACAAGATTTGAGATAAAATTATACAAAATGTTAGTAGGAGGAATGATCAAAAAAATTGAAGATACCCATGGTAGATGAGACCAAACAAAGAAATCATATTTTCTTCATCTATGATACCCATGATGTTGACCATTGTCTTTTTACTACATATAGACTTATGAAATATCATTCTATCCCTATTCCTCCCACTACTTCCCCTTTTCCACTTGTTGTTACTATGGAGCCCACTACAATTCTAGAGGCCTCTTCCATACCTATAGCATTTCCTATTCCCACTATAACTAATACACTTTCACCTTCTTTTGATGATAATTTATTTCAATCCACTATTGACATTCCTTTTATAATTATATCATCCTTCAAACAATTTCCCTCTTTATAAAATTTTATGTTAAATTATTTCATAAATAATTTCTTAATCTACACCATTATTTAACATGATTTTGCTTTCCTACAACCATATAAAATTATAGATTTTTAAAGAAATTCAATGCATAATTTGCTAGTTTCAACTCAGGATAGGAAAATTTTATTCTTTGAAACATTAAGAAAATTTAATTGAAATTATGCTTCTATGTGCTCAAATCATTGTTCTACCCTCTCTACATCTCCTATAAATGAAAATATCTCAACTATTGATTTAGAACCATCAAGGTGTGTTTGGTAAACTAGAATGACCATGGAAATTTTCCTCTATTATATATTGGGTTGTTCCCCTACTCTACAATGAGCATAACTTATCTAAGAGACACTTTATTAAGCACTATGTTATCCCATTGGTTGAGATAATCTTGCACCTTTTGTATCAAGCTTGAGGAATCTTACATTTATATCCACGCTTATGGTTTTCTTTGGGAAAATATTATCTTTTTGGCAAGGAACAAAATTCTAAAATCTCTCTATGTTGAATACCTATACATTAAATAACAACAAACTCCACAACGAAATAACTTGTTTAATTACCACTTGCTTCATTTAAACTAGGATAGTTATTCCATACACTAGATTGCATTTTAATTTTAATTTTTTTCTCATATACATATAAATACAAGCTTATTTTTCATTATTCCATATCAAATTGCAAGATTAATTCGCATTTATATCACTTGGAGAGAAGATTTTGGAGAAGAGATTTTTGCACATTTATCAAGGAGGAATATTTTGGAGAAGAAGATATTTTAGTATTTTTATCAACGAGGGCAGATTTTGTTGAAGACAACTTTTCATTTTTATCAATCAAGGAAAATTTTGGAGGAGAATTTACCTTTGGTAGAGGATTTGTTTTGAGTCATCTTTAACTTGAAGAAGAAAATGGGACAACAAAGAAAAAGAAAAAATAAGACTCAACTAAAATTGTCAAAAGAAGAAGAATAAAGGAGGCACAAAGCAAGCTTGGAAAATTATCATAGAAAGAAACAAGGTACATGATTATTTCTTCTTTCTTTCTCTCTCTCTTTTATGTGTTTAGGATTTTTATTAACACCTCAATTTTTTTCCTTATTAATCTATTTCCAATTATGGAAACCATGTTAGATTTAACTTGGAAACTTTAATACAGAAAAAATAGTCATCTTGCATAGACATTACCATAACTTCCAGAACCTCATTTTGCCTAAATTCCTTATCATCTATTTCCAATTGCATTTGTTCCATGGAATTCTTAAGTTCAAGAATCTTTGATTTTATTTGTTCAACTCCACTTAAATAGCTCATAGTCTCTCACTTTCTTTGCTTGCATGTAAATTCAAAAACAAGCAGGAAATTCTCAAGTTGAAGTTGACCCAAATCTAGATATTGGATCAAACGAATCTGTTGAAGAACACATGGACCTTGAACATAGGGAGGAGGCCCAAGTTCAAACAATGCATGTTAGAGATGGGTTGGGATCACTTCCTTCTACTAGTATGGATGAGCATATAAAACGAGTTGAAACTTCTCTCACTTTCTTTGCTTGCATGTAAATTCATGTATCCAATTTCCAAAACCTAGTGACTTGAAAAATTCATTTTTCCATTTCCTTAAATTGAATCAATTTCCAATTGTATTTGTTCCATGGAAATTTCCTTAAGTTCAGGAATCAGGATTAATGTCATTTGAAAGTTTTACTCCACTTATACCATCATTTTTCTCACTTTTTTTGCTTTCATACATAAACTCCACTTATATAACATCATCTTACTTTCTCCACAAAATATTTTGTGACATGTAGAAAGGGCTCAACAAGCAAGAATTTCTCATGCTAAAGTAGAGCCAAATCTAGATGTTGGATCAAACAAATCCGCTAAAGAACACATGGACCTTGAAGATAGGGAGGAAGCCCAAGTTCAAACAATGCATTTTGGAGAGGGGTTGGGATCACTTCCTTCTACTGGTATGGATGAGCATATAAAACTAGCTGAAACTTCTCTCACTCTCTTTGCTTGCATGTAAATTCATGTATCCAATTTCCAAAACCTAGTGACTTTGAAAATTCATTTTGCCATTTCCTTAAACTGAATCCATTTCCAATTGTATTTATTCCATGGAAATTTTCTTAAGTTCAAGAATCAAGATTGATGTCATTTGAAAGTTATACTCCACTTATACCATCATCTCTCTCACTTTTTTTGCTTGCATACATAAGATCCACTTATATAGCATCATCTCTCAATTTCTTTGCATAATATTCTGTGACATGTATAAAGGGCTCAACAAGCAAGAAGTTCTCATGCTAAAGTTGAGCCAAATCTAGATATTGGATCAAACGAATCCGTTGAAGAACACATGCACCTTGAAGCTAGGGAGGAGTCCCAAGTTCAAACAATGCATATTGGAGAGGTGTCAGGATCACTTCCTTCTATGGGTATGGATGAGCATATAAAACTAGCTAAAAAGGCAAGGAAACAAATTTCTTATAGAAATTTAGATCATTTACTTGAGATGGGTATGGAGAAACTAAAATGTTATGCCGAACAATGTGCAAATAAGAGTAAGAGGTCAATGAATAAATTTGTAAATGGAATAATCAATGATCATTTCAATCATCTTGAAACACTTGAAAAAACCCAATTGTTATAATGTTTACTTCTTCGTAATGAGCTGAAAGAGTCATTACAATTGTTGGGTGTACATTTGGCATCAAGTAAGAAGAAACACATGGCATTACAAAAAGATATTGTTGAAAATGTTAAAAAGGGTTTAGATGCCATTGGGAAAAGATCTTGATCAGTGGATAAGGCCACTACAAGAAGGGTGATGTTGAAATCTATTATAAATCAAGATATAGCAAGAAAAAGAAAAATGTCTACACTTTTGGCTGAAATTGGTTTTAGTAGAACCACACTAATAAAATATGAGAATAAGAGAAAGGTTTTGGATGATAGTTCGGAAGGAAACTAGGAAATTATGTGTAGAGCTCCCCATTCTGACAGGATTGAAGATGTTGTTAGGAACTTGATCTCAAGTTTTTGGCATGATTAGATTTGTCCATCATCAAATACTAGAGATGTTATGAGACACAAGATTGGGGTTGGTATTTATGAAAATCATATTAAACATTCACTAGACATAACACAACTTGAGATGTATATGAACTTTTGTTATATATATCCTCATATAAATATTGGGCAAACAATGTTTGAAAGGTTAAAGCCATATTATGTGAAAATAAACAAGTTTTTTGAAACTTGTTGTTGTTGTTATCATATTGAATTTGATCTCTACTATCAGGTGTTTTGAAAGATGAGAGAAGAAAGTTATGGTTTTCAAAATGCACCTCCTAAACAAGTAATTTTGTTCATAAAGGATGTGTTATGTGATCATGAAAATGAACCTCAAATAAGCTACACGAAAAGAATTTTTGAAACATGTAGAAATTTGGCTAAATTTCCTTCAAGAAATGAAGATACTGACCTAACAAAGGCATTAAATTGCAAGAGTTACAAGTATGTAAAGTTTCAAAAAAAAATTGGGAAAGAATCCACAAGGTTAAACTATGTAGAAGAGGAGATTCCTATTGGAAAATTTATGGAATATTTTCAAAAATTGATACAACCATACATACAACATTCCTATTTTTCTAAGTGGAAAGCACAATAATTTCAAACATTTAGAGATACTTTCCCACTTGGAACAGTGTTATCAATAGTTGACTTTGCAGAAAATTACTCTTTTGTACATCAAAAGGAGATTCAATCAAAATATTACATTTCAAAGAAGATCACTATTATGGTTCATGTGTGTTATCGACATGCACAATCATAATTGGATGGTGTTGAGAGTACAAATGAACAACAAGCCATTAAGAAAGAATATAACTTTTATATTAATGCTGATAAAGAGCATGACACACTTTTTGTACAACATTGCTTTACAATTTTTTTTGAGAATTTGAGTATCAGGGGTGTAGAATTTGAAAAGAATTTTGTATTGTTAGATGGATGTGCGGCACAATTCAAATCATCATGGCCATTTTATGCAATATCTAGATATCATAAAATGTAAAAAATACCACATGTTTGGAGTTTTTTTAAGAGTCGGCATGGAAAGGGTGAGCATGATGGGGTAGTAGCTTGCATCAAACATGCTTTAAGAAAGCATCAAATGAGTTATTCTGAAGATCATATAGATAATGCACATGATGTTGTTGAATGGTGTAAGAAACACTTTGCATCAAATGAGGTCGGCACATCTTCAAGAACAAACTTAAACATTCCACATAGAGTATTTTGGGAGATATTGGGTGTGTATAGATTACATTTTCAAAAATTTGAATTTATTTAAATTTAAAATTTATACATATATATATACATGTTTGTTCACATAAGTTTGTTGTTGTACATGTATCTAGGTGTGGAAAGAAGATCGATGCATGGATGCAAGAGGGTAGACAAAACAAGATATTTGCATTGTGTTATGAGTTCAGGTAGTCACCCTAGATGGATATTATACACAAGGGATTACTCTTGTTTTTGCACTGAGTGCATTGTAGGAAACTTTGATCATGCATGAAACAACAAAGAAATTTGATATGTTGGTAAATGGGATATGGTGCCACTAGTTTCAAAAACATACTATGAAAATGAGGAAGAAAGATTTGAAGACATTCCTTTGATTTTAGTTGATTATGATCATATTTCAGGATTGGTTAGAAAGGTAGATGTGTAATTTTTCAATAATTTAAATATTATATATATATAGCTAATGATCTTTTAAGTGTAGAGATATTTTTAATTTTCTTAGAAAATTTCTTTTTGTAAATTTGGTGTATAGGAGATATTTTTGTAGTCATAGCAGAGCCTGGAAACATAGAAGGTGTTAGCTATTAATTGCATTGCATAGAAGAAATGAATAAGCTAACACAACCTAAATCAAGTGATGGAATTTTATTTCCCATAGGTGAGTTTGAATTTAAAAATTATATATATGCATTGTGTTCACATGTGCACATTACATTAAAAACATTAAATATATATTATACAAACCTTGAGCACGAAAAATGTTGTACACATTCACATGTCTTACCTTAGGTTCATGTTTACTGTGTAGGTTTTGTTGTAGTGCAAGGGATATATCTAAAACAAGTCAAAGTTGTTCAACATGGGATTCATTTTGTTGACTATCAACCTGATAACAAGGTATATCAATATAGTCACCTAATAATTGCTACCGCTCTACATCTTCATGCAGTTCCACATGCACATGGACAAAAAAAATGGAGACTAGATAGTGATGATCACCAAGAAAATTGACATGTTATGGAAGAGCAGCTGAACCATAATGTTTGAGTTGGATTATATGCATGATTTTCAAGTTCACTTGTACATGTATACATGTTCAAGTGAGAACTTGTAGTAACTTGTACATAGTTGTAAATCATTTTGCATAAATTCCAATTATATGTACATATTTAATCCATGGAATTATTAAGTTCAAGAATCTTTGATTTCATTTGAAAGTTCAACTACACTTATAGCATCATCTCTCACTTTTTTTTCTTGCATGTAAACTCATATATATTTTTTCAATACTTGTTTGAAACCTAGTGAAGTTTTTTAAAATCATTTTCCCTAAATTACAATTATATACAGCTTATATATGTTCCATGGAATTCTTAAGTTCAATAATCTTTGATTTCATTTGAAATTTCAACTCCACTTATAGCTAGAAAAGTTATTATAGAGGGGGAGACAATTCTATAGAGAGAAAGGTATATATACTAGCACTTGCATCTAAAGGAGGTTCCAAGAATATGCCGATAGAAAACTAAATGTATGTTAATATGTTAGAGAGTATGTATTTTGGATGTGCTGAAAATTCTAGTTGCATGTGGTGTAATTAAACAATTAATAATAGGTGTTAAATAATGGAATGAAATAAATTTAGACATATCTAGATTTTTATATGGGAAAGAAAAACCATCATGAAATGCAATATTTTCATTAGTAAGAAGCATGATTATATCATTGATGTTTGTTCTAAATGATCATAATTAGGTTTATTATAAGATATAAAACATAAAGAAACATAATCTATATGTCATGCAGAAATATAATTATAAGCAAACATAATGTCATCATCTATAAATAGATCTTATGAAGGAAATGTGCTTATAGTCAATGTATCATTAGAGGCAAAAAAATTGTACTATCACTTGATATAAGAGATGTTTAACATGTGATGATCATGGAGTGGTGAAATAATAATATCCAACAAAGTGGGAAAGGTGATAATCAAATACCTAAAGAAATGAAAAGGATACATGTTTTCATTTAAAGCTTCCATAAACAATGTGATCTCATTAGTATGATAGAATGTCATAAGTGAATCAAGAACAATAGAATTATATGTTATAAAATATTTGAACATGTCAAAATTAGTGATGGAAGCATTAAGAGAGGCTAAAGATAAAGGACCATGAGAATCCATAGCATGAAAGTAAGGCTCTAAGGATCCAGGGTTTACAAGGATATATAATAAAATCATAACCAACCTAAAGGGATGATTAAACTAGCACAAAAGTGAAAGTATAATTAGTATAAAATCATATTTTAAATGTTTGGGAAGAGTTAATTGTAAGGAAAATCTAGGGGTGTGTAGGGTGATTAAAGGATAGGCATAGGAGAAGAAGTGTCAAACTCTAAAATGGAGATCTCCCAATAAATCACATAAGAAAAAACAAAAAAAAAAATCTAAAAGTAAGATATAATTATAAATAAATGTATATACAAAAAAATCTATTATAAGCTAAATAAATAATTGTTCGAGGGTATTGCACTTCAATGATATATTTTTTTTAAATCTTTGAATGAAGATAATTTTTGAAAATGAAAAAAAAAGGGACCTTCCTTTTGAGGTTCTTTCTATTCCTTTATATATAAGGTTTACAAATGGAGACATCAATAATTACAAAAATCCTAGTTATAATAAATAATTACAGTATGTTGAGGCATCAAGTACTTTAAAGAAATTAAGTATTATCTAATTATAAAAATTTTGCACATAGATTTAAAACATAAATCAATGCAAATAAAAAAGAAAGTTGTCATCAAATTGACAAAAAATACTGCAAATGGAAATAGAATGTTCCCATCCAATTTCCAAAATCAATATTTATATGAATTCTATGTGAAAAGTGAGATTTTGGAGGCTTTTACCTAATATTTAAAGGATTTTACCATTAAAATGTGGTTGGTTTACCATTAAATGGCAGTTGAAACTTGTTTTCCAATGACTCAATAGTGGCTTGTAGGCATCAAACTTATTTCAGCCTCAAATCTCACGATATATGTAGCCTATTGGCTAATAAAGAAATAAAAAATCAAAAGATAGAGAATGGGATAAGGAGAAAAATTAAGATAGATACATATCAAGAGAGAGAGAGAGATGGAGATAGAGATTGAAAGAGAAAGGAATAGACAAAGAAAGAGAGCATGAGAGAGAAATATAAGAGATACATGGGAAAAGAGAGAGAAAATTGAAACTAACTTTTGATTGGTCATTTCATGTCAACAATCCAAGGATGACATGTGTCCTTGGGGAGTTATGCTCGAGGTACCCTTTACCCTCTACCCTCTACCCTTAACCCTTAAACCCTTAAACCCTCTACCCTCTACCCTCTACCCTCTACCCTCTATCTCTCTCTCATTCCCTCCCTCTCTATCTCTCTCCCCTCTACCCTAAACCCTTAAACCCTCTACCCTCTACCCTCTACCC
>VDFB02111040.1:19659-67839 GCA_007258455.2 Sequoia sempervirens
TGAATATAATTTTAATATGTTTTGGTGTTATTATGTATTTTTTTTTTTAGTTTTATTAAACATAGGTTTTTCACCGAAAATCAAACTCTTTGTTTTGCACAAGTGGAAAAATAGTAGATTATCAAAAAAAAGTTTTGAAATATATGATTGCACCAGATATTGAAGTCCTTGATCCAACAAAAAAAAAAATGAATATTGATATACACAAAAAAAATTATGTTGTATATGGTCTGCCTATGTTTGAATTGTAATTGGTTTGACTTTGAAACTTGATTAAGGAAAAAATATTCAATAGAACACTATGAAACCAATTAGAAGCATTAGATATCATAGTTACAAATCTAAATTTAAAAAATTAGAATTTTATCCTTCATGGAAAAAAGGTTATGTTGTATATGGTGAGCGTCACTCCTTAAATATGGTGTTTATTGAAAAAAAAACTAGTCTTTGAAGGAGACGAAAAAACAAGTGCAATCTATTTCCAAAATTTTTGAAAGAAACATATTTATCAATCTATAGACAAAATTTCACAAATCACTATTTTTCATCATCTTCAAATTCCTCAGGGTTTAGCCGCTATAGGTGCCCGAAAGTGAACATTTAGTTAGAAAAAAATATTTCAGTGTCCAGTTTGGCCAAAAATTGTAAACCAGTATTGTGGGATCACCCTGAGGATGTGATAGATTTACTAAAACCCTCCAAAAATAAAAAGGTTAATGGCAGCATGTTGTTCCATGGCCTAAAATTCAAGGAGGG
This sequence comes from Sequoia sempervirens, assembly GCA_007258455.2. Lineage (NCBI taxonomy): Eukaryota > Viridiplantae > Streptophyta > Pinopsida > Cupressales > Cupressaceae > Sequoia > Sequoia sempervirens. The sequence continues at coordinate 20,416 of VDFB02111040.1, forward strand.
AATACTTGACAGATAATGTTTTATCAAAGATGCCAAAGTGCCTTACACTGGATGGCAATTATTTCAGCATTGGTTTGGGAATAGAAATCTTGGGGTTCCTCTTTCCAACCCTTGCAAATTAGACATGGGAAAACTAGTGGTTACCAATGTGTATATGGATGCTGACTTGTTGAAGGACATTGCTTCAAGGTATGACCCAATTTCTACAGTAATCAGAGCATTTGATGGGAAGGAGATGTTGAGGATAGTCAAAGATAAAATTGTAGAGGTTTTCCAGTTGCATGAGTGGAACAATGATATGGTTCCTCTTGATATCGATGTCATTAGAAAAGTGTATGAGAACACCAAAGTGTTGATTAGGATGAGAATGTTACCTATACCTATTGCTAGCACTGGCACTAGGAAAAATAGAAAGCAAATAAGGATTGGTAAAGATGAGTTAGAACCTTTCCCAATGAGGTATTTTACAAGTTACTTCAGGGAAATTGTATACTCCTTATGCCAAATTATTGGTTTCTCCCCACCTGACACATTACAAAAAGAGTATAGTTACATGCCAACACATCTACAACATCCAGCTTTCAACATTGTCTATGACTACGCCACATATTTAGCAGAAAATATCCACAAAGGCTTGGTTGAGTTGAAAGGAGGAAAGGATTGTGTGAAATTCTAGTGGTATTCCTTGTTGATGCATATGTTCTTATTCAAAGGGGAAAATAATTTTGAGAAGGACATGACATTAAAAAAGGATGATAGTATTGATTTGTTTTTCCAATGTTGGACTCAAATTCTTGATAAGGATGACCATAAATATAATTATGTGGTGTTCCATAATGCTTTTGCGTCAAAATTGAGAGGATATTTGGTCTATGACCCACCAAGGATTCCCAAGGAAATACATGAGTTCTTGAGGCCTATGGAGAAGGGAGATGATTTGAATTTGGGCCATAATTGGGGAGATTTAATCTTATACTAGGATACAACAATCTTTAGAGTTTATGGCACTAACATAGACCCATATGTTTTACCAAGAGATGTGCCATTGGGGATTGGGTTTCTTGAAGTCATAAGGCAATTGGGAGCCTCCCAAGCAACACACCTACTTGATACAACAAAGAAGGGCTCATTTCTCACAGAATGGATTGTGTTTGTTGACTGTGTTATGGAAAAGGGAGCATGGAAGGAATTGTTGCATTTGGTAGCACCATACAAATTGGATCATGTGTGCCCAAGGAATCCTGATCCTGAAGGTTTTATTAATGCATTGAAGGTAGAGAAAAGGCTTGGTGTTTTTGTGCACAATTTTGACTATCTTTCTTTCAATAAAATGATGGAAAGGGCTCAAAGAAGAGATCCTAAGTATGACTGTATGCCCAATATATAGGGTACATTCAATAGGATTATGCATGTTTTGAATAATTTTGAGGATATGGTGGGTATCATGAGAGAAGAATGTGTGGTCACAAATAAATGAAAAGTAGTGGCAACTGAAGAAGACACTATTGTGGTATTGGAATAGAGGCATGTATATTAGCCATCCAAGGAAATAAGAATTTACTCCAGGAAGAAGAAGACAATAGATAAGGGACAAACATTTCCACCCCCTTCCACCTTTGAGGGAACAAGGGAAGCTTCTCCTAAGAGATTAGTTCCATCACCTCCAAGACAGGTCCCTCCTATTGTGATTGATGTTGAATCACCTCCAAGAAGTCATGCTCCATTGGAGCTACCACCCCCTTAAAAGGAAAAAGACTGAGGTGAGATGAATAAGTCATTATTTTGATACAAAGGATGATGATATCCTTGTCACTCCTAAGGAGATATAGCAAGGAATGCCCTCTCCCATAAGGTAAATTACCTCAAGTTAGAGAGAACGTAGCCTTAGACTTGGAAAAGTTGACCTTAAAGGTCTAAATAGTGTAGATGATTTGAGGATGGAGGCCTGCAAAGAATTCATGGAGGATGACTCTTCTTGAAACAAGGGCATTCAGATATTTCAAAGCGAAAGCTCCAAAATATACATAAAAGGTTGCTACTAAGAGAAGCTTACATCTGGTACTCCCTGAAAGTATCATTCAGGAAAATGTAAGGAAATCTCTGAGGGCTAGATTCTAGAATATGATTGCTAAGGAAGGCAGAGAGCTTGTACAAAAGTGTGGTGTATTTTTGTTACCTGAATGGGACAGTGTTGATGTTCTAGTGTTTTCAATACTATAAGGAGGTCTGAAAGGCCATTACTGCAAAATGAAGAAGAGGTGGAGTTGGAACTTTAAGGATCAACATTTAGTGAAGAATGGGATGCATTAGCAATTTCTTCATTATCTCTGGGATCCAGGAAGCTAGCAGTGGATGAACCATTAGATTCTAGTGGACAATTGATGATAAAGAGCCACTGACACCCCAATGTTAGAAGCAGTTGGTATGGATGTGAATGTTGCAAAGTTTGCTAAAGCAATAGCGAAAGACCTCACTCTTGATAGGGATGATTATAGGAACAAATATCATAATATTATAGGTGAATATGATAAGAGTTAGCAAAAGGTGGCCATAATAGAAATTGAGTTAGCATTGTATAAACATCAGGTAGAAGTATTGAGAAATGAAGGTCAAACCAGTTCAAGTAATGCACCACTGAATTCTCCAATTGCACACTCCCAATCTCCCTTGCAAGATCAATCTTTGGAAATGGTACAATACAATTTGGGGCAAGAGCCACTCATAATTGAGAAGCCAAGCATGTCAGGTGCTATCCCATCAGATGAAGCTACAAGAGCACAAATCGTCACACAGATTGAAGTGTATAATAAATTTCTTGAGCAGACACATGACATAATGTATGAGAACAATTCAAGGATTGTTCATACTATCTTGAAGCACCTAAATAAAAAGACTCAGAGTAAATTGAATAGTGTTCATGCCAATTATTCTTTGATGCTATGAGCAATAAGGTTATCTTAGAGGGATAAGGAGTCGGTCACCCCAATCCTAGATAAGTGGATTCCTAGGGCTGAGAAGTTGAAGTTTATGGTAGTTGGGGCTAATCAGCAGCAAGATAGACACTTGAAGGTGGTCCAAACTTATAGATTTTTTAGTGAAATTAATGAACAAAAGTTTCAAGAGTATATTGCCCCACTGGAACAGAAAGTAAAAGAATTAAAAACTAAGTATGACCAAGCAGGATTTTCATTGTTTCCAGACATTCAACACACTTATGATGAAGTGAAACCCCTGCAAATGTGGAAGAACCAGATGGAAAACACAATTGCCTCCCAAGAAAAGCTTATTTGTGGAAAGGTTGATATTAAAATTCTAAACAATGCTTTGGAGAACTTGTATTTTATCATCAGCGTTTTGGAGGATTTTGATAAGGAATCCAATTCAATAATGACAAAATATTGTCCATATAGGAAGAAGATGGATGAAATCATTGATTTCAATTGGTTATTTGATGTTGAATATGAACAATGGGAGAGAATATTTATTGATCAATTGGTTTTGTAAGTACAAAAAGGGAAACATATATGATTGGTCAAGTATAACATAGGTCTGGCCTTTGAAAGTATAATGTATAACAAATATATGTTTCTTGATAGCGAGTATTATACGTAAGTGTTAATTGTTGATGATATGGGTGTTGACAGGGATGCTTGTTCGGCTTTTCTGGCTTCTGTCATTTTGTCATTTTTCCCAATGGAACAAAAATAGTTAGAAGATTATTCTTTTCAACATGTGCCTTTTGGAAAGCGAAATTACTTCTCGCAACAAATGCAAATAATCTTTGTCTCATGTGTATTCCCTCCAATTAAAAGTGTAAATATAACTAAAAAATGGAATATGTCTTGTAGCAATCCAATTAGGATGTGACATGTGTACTCCTGGCCTGAATATTGTTTGTGCTCCCTTATTCTATAAAAGGGAATTCAGGGCAATTTGGGCGGGTCTCTGTTGAATTCTAGATCTGAATTATGCAATTGTAAACATAGAGAGAACATTTATGGAGTCTGTATCTTAAGTTCGGATCTAGCTAGTGAATTTTTCTAATTGTATGGTTTCTAAACATATGTGAAGAAGAATGCAAATCGTTCGAGTTTATCTTCTCTCTAGCTAAACTTTTTGTTTGAATTATTAATGATAACTTTGATCAAATATCATTTCATTAATCTTCATTGTCGTTATGATTTGATGTGTGTTTTAATTTAGGATCTGATTCAATGGGTTAGTTAAATGCTTCAATTAAATCATGAATTTATATGCATGTGTAGTGGATCTAATAAGTAGTGATAAATTATGAGTGTCAAATTGTGAATTGTAAAGCAATCTCATGCAGATCATGGATGTTTAGGATTAAATTTACCTTGCAGTTCAATTTACTCTGTCTTGACTCCTAGTCCACAAATATGGCACAAATCTTAAGTTTTACATGCATTTCCTTTGGTTCCGATAATCCATTTTGAGAACAACATTCAAATAATCTTTAATTGATCTACCTTTGTTGTGGTTTTTTGTTGTATTGTATTCTTGGCTTTAGATGTGTAATTCTCTCAAGGAAATGCCAATTTCTTGAAGGATTTCATCTATCTAGCAAATTATGGGAATACATCTACTTTGTTATACATTGTATCTATTAATTGTTTAGAAGAGTCATAGGATATACATTGTGGGATTACCCTCCTAGGTTTTGCAGAGCCTGGAGTGCAAGAGAAGGAGCATTACTTCTATATCTTGTTCGTTGGCCAATTGTCACTCAGGTATTCAAGAATTGAGTTTGGCAAGCTCATGGCTACCTAGTGAGATCTGATTGGTTATTTAAAAACAACCAATATGAGGTTCCTATAATATAGGATATGAAAATCCTATAAATATGTAATGTATTGAATGGAAAAGTAGAAGCATTATTATTCTGTGCATAAAACTATTTGGCTTCTCTAATTTTCTCCATATTTTCTAATAACTTCAAAGACTTTTTATTTTAATTTCTAAAACAATTGTCTTTAAGAAACCATTATCAAGACAAAAAAACTCTACTATTTTTACCTTTTTTTTGTTATTTCAATGTAGAAAGACAATGATGAAGTTCATTCATACATAATCTTTGAGTTATGGTGTGTGGATTTATTCTGCTTTTGCTGAGTAGTTTTCCAGTGGATTATCTATTATTGGTATGATATATTTTTCGTTAGTTTCATTGTTGTGTAATGTTTATCTATGAATAAATATTTTATGGTGATGGATGCGTAAGGATTTCTCAGTATAATTTAGGTGATTTGGTAGTTTAAGATTTTATTGTTTAAGTTGTGTGGATTCCTTTATAAGTTATTTATGTTGAATTGTTAGCTTTTGTTAGCTTATAAGTTATAGATGTTGAATTGTTAGCTTATGTTCAAGGAATGGATTAATATTCCTTTTAGTTATTTATCAAATATTGTGTGAATGTAAATACAATAGGAATTTATAAGTAGTGTGATAAACTTGTTCTTTAAAAATGATGCAAAATCATATATCAAATTCAATACCATGGAATACAATATAAAATATAATAATTTCATGGAATACAATATAAAATATCACAATTTCATGGAATAATTATCATCAAATAAAGTTTAGAATATGATTTGTGAAGTGCAATATAAAATAAAATATCATGAAGTGCAATGATTCACAATTTCACTGAATACAATATAAAATATCATCAACTACAGTTTCTAGAACAATGGAAACAGATTCATGAAGTGCAGTATAAATACCTAAAAGCTACTAATTCTCTTCCATTTCCCAAATGGATTCAGGGTCCTCAAACTAACGTTCATCTTGAGATAAAGTAAAAGAGTCATCTTGATTATGAGTCTTCTCTCCATTTTCTTTGGCTCGTGTCTCAAATTCAACATTCATTGTGTGATTTGTGTCAATGTCATATGTCTCAATCCCACTACCACAACTAGTGCCACCAATACCAATGTTTCTAATTGGAATGTTGCACAACCCAGTCCCTCTTCTTTCACATGTGGACCTCCAGATTGCGAGTTCCCTTTCAAAAGGAAATTTTTTGACATTATACGTAGTTCCTTTCATCCTCAAGCAATTTTCCTAATTCTTGTCTAGTTTGTTTCTTAACTTTGATTTCAAAAACCCCAATGTATGAAAACTCTCTCATCCTCCACCGACCTCAATATCATTTTTTGACATAAATAGGAAAGTTTGAAATATTCTGATATTGAATCACGCAATCTTTCACTCTGACCTAAGTTTATCCAAACCTTTTTTATTGATCCCAGTTCAAAGGCCTTCTCCATGCCCGTGGACTTATACTAGTCCTTCATAGCTATTTTAAAACTCCTACATTGTTGTCTAAGCTTAGCTTCATTTAAAATTCCTTGTATTGTCTATTCATTGTATGTTATACTTTTCAAAAATTGTTTGATCAAGATTTTTCCTTTATCATGAAAATATTTTGGATTATCTCAGTTTACCCAAAATTGAGGATACACAATACCCATGGCTTCAATTATTTCATGTCGAGGGAATCTTTCACGAATCTCTGAGGATAAGGGATTTTGCAATTTCATTCAAATCATCACTAATAGATTTAACAATGCCATTAAAATCTTCCTCGTTAACCACTAATTCTCTGTTAGAGCATCTGGATGTCTTAAAATGGTGCATTGGTGTCTCATATTGATGTACATAGATACATAAGTGTTTGCTTGCATTAAACTATAAATAATTATCAAGATTATTCAAATCAATAATTTTTTGCCACATGAAATAATTTGGGCCTTCTTGTGTTAGATCTAGATATAGATGATCGAGGGCCAAGCATGTATGTTTACGTAGATTGGCATATTCATAAATATACATAGTTCTTTCTTGGGCTTTCTTCACAAGATTCTTCATCACATCTAGCATGGGGAGAAGACTAGCTAAAGTCAAGAGAGTCTCTATATCGCTTACGTATGTAAGAGGTCAGGAGCTTTGTCTATTGTGCTACGATGCTCATACATCACTCGAATCAAGTATTGATATTCTAAAAGAACTCGTTGGACTAGTCCATGTAGGGAGATCCAACTGGTATTGACATACTTGAGAAGCTTGTTTCTTGGTGTTATTCCCTCAGCAAAATTTTGAAATTCTGCAAAATGTTTGGGACTTCGGCAAAAGTATGTGTGGATCTCGTGGACTAGATTTTCAAATTTTGATACTGTAGGAAACTTACTTACAATTTTGAATGCTAAAATCATTATGTGGGCCATGCAATGAATGCCAAGCATGTATGGTGCACAAGTAGTTTGTAACTTTGTACAAACACCGCTCCTTTGACCTTGCATCACTGCAGATCCATCAACTCCTACACAAACAAACTTTTTGGCAATCGTCAACTCATCCATACCTGCAATTTCATTCAAATATTTCTTGACTGGTTCAAATAGATTTTGCAATGTTGAATTGTCCTTCATTTTATGAACACAGAGAAGATGAGCTTGGTGAACATGTCATTCTATAGTATACAAATGCATACAGACCCAAGAAGTATTTTCTACCACAGTAACTTCATCTAAAGATAATGCAGTGAAATTTGACTCTTTTACTTTCTCCTTTAAATCCTTCTTTTCCACTGCAGCAAGATATTTCTCCCATTCCCATCCAACATTTACTGACTAATGTGAGAAGGTATAGTGAGGAACACCCAAATAAGATAATAAACTAGAATATTCTGGGTAGTCTATCATAGGACACCCTCTAGAAAAAATATGAAAAACAACACTCATCTAAATAGTTTTTGAAAGATTTTCTACTTCCATTGCTTTTCCAAATTGAGCCTCAAGTGTACCTTGACATGTAGAAAGCTTCAGAATTCTTTTCTCACGCTCTTCATAATCCACGGCATACCTAACATGAAGAAATTCTTCCTTTGATTTCCATCGTATGACTGATTGTTCCTTTCTGTCTATGATTTGTTTTTCATAAACTTTACCGATATGCTTTTCTATCTAGTGTCAAGCTTTAGCAGCAATGTCTTGTCTCTTCCACATTTCCATCTACAAATTGTACATTTGGCCAATGTTGCACTTTCAATATCATTTTATTTCCCCACTGGTACAATCAATGGGTACTTTGACAACCAACCAAGTTGAAAATTCCTTGTCATTTCCCACTCACACCCCATTTTTTATTTTCATTTTCTTTTCTTGCTACCAACATCATCCTCATCCAAGTCAATTATCTCATTCTGGCTAGCCATGGTATCCCTTGGAACATCTTCTGTGGTATTGGGTCATCCTCATTTGATACATTTTGATTTAACTCAATGACAATCTCAACTTGAGCTTCTGATGGTGGTGAGGTATTATGAATGCCTTCTTCATTAATTTTGGTGGAAGGGTTGATGATGTAGCTCCATCTTGATCTGATGGATCAGAAGCTTTACCAATTCCAAAGTAAGACTATATGGTACCTCTACATTTTGGGCGTTTTGATGGCCTCCTAGTCTCTTCACTACCCTGAGGAGTCTTACCCTTGCTGCTCAACATATTGATCTCTCACTTCGAATAAAAGATGGAAAAAAAATGTCTTCTTGTTTAAGAAGGAGAGAGAATATAGATCCCATTCCCTACTCAATATCATCTTTAAGACTAAAGAAAGAATGGAAAAGAGATAAATAAATCTTATTATTATAAATAATAACACTATGAAGAAATGATCACTCATCTTTAAGTCTATGTTTTCGACTTTCGCTAACCTTCGAATCAAGAAGTAGAACCTTAGAACTGAACAAAATGTGTAAGAATAAATGATAGTTTTGATTGTATTTATATCAATCCATATTTTGCAAATTCTGTGGGATTTTTAAATGGTATATTAAAAATTTGGTGAATCCCATGTGCTTAGACAAACAATACGTTGTAATTTTCAAGGTGAAATGTGTCCTCAAATGTAATTATTTTTTAATGTTATTGGTGAAATAGGTCCTCATAAGAAACAATTTATAAATTTTAATTGGCGAAATAGATCTTCACAAGCAACTATTTGTAAATTTTAATTGGCGAAATGGGTCCCGATACAATGTTGTTTTAATAGTATTAGTGAATATGTAGGTGTTTTATTACATTCTTCTAGGATTTCAGGTGAAAATATTAGTCAGTCCATTTAAAACGTGTAGTTTGTTATGGTGAATTTGCTACTTAAATACGACTCATAAAATAAATCATTGGCGAATGGACATGCATTGGGCTGATAATTCGTAAAATTCGAGTGATTTGGACACCCTGTTGGGTGCGATTATTCACCAATTTTGACTTGGCCAATTTCTAGAATTTTCCAATTGGTGAAGATTCGCCACTAATTTTTTCCATGTTCCTTAGTTATGAGAGTCTCTTAGTGCAAGAGAGCGAAAATGCTGAAACCTTCCTTAATTCCACACTCCATCCTATCTCTCCTATTTGTGGGGATGATGTGATAGAAGAAGATGAAAGCATAGACAATCAAGATATTCATAGTTGCTCTTCTCCTAAGACCTCTCCTACATGTGACAAAGGTGTTTTGTTGTTAAAAGATGCACTCCTTGAGAATCATGACAATTTTGAAATCTCCTCTTCTATAAACTCTCCTACATTGGAAGATATTGTAGCACAGGAGAATGAGATCATAGACATGTTTCTAAATATCACCTAACCTAATCTCCATTCATCTCTAGCATGTGACAATTTTTTATTCAAAGAGGATGCAATTGTAAGAAATAATGACAATCATATTGTAAGCAAGGATGATAGGTTGGTGATAGATGATTGAATCTTTAAAATCGATGACAACCCTCTTCATTTTTCTTCCCCTACCTATCCTATTTTGGAAGAAACTATAGGACAAAAGAATGAAATTATGGACAATCATTACAATCACATTTGTTCTTCTCCTAGTATCTCTCCTAGTTGTGAAGAAGATACTTTGATGTTAGAAAATCTAATCGATGAAAGTGATGGAAATCTTAGTTGCCTCTCTTCCCCTAGGAAAAATGTTATTGAACAAGAGAATGACATTATTGATAAACAAGAAAACCCAACCATTGATGAGTCCCCTACTTGTGATGAAGTTATTTTAGAAGAACCAAACATTGAATTTCATGAACATCTAGTTTGTAGCTCTCCTAAAAACTCTCTTACTAGAGAAGATATCATGGTGCAAGAAAATGACAACAATGACACATTTCTTTCAAACAATAGTAATGTGGATTCCTTAGGTGATGGTGAAAAGATGATACTAGAATCCCCTTCATTAGATAGACATCAACCTGAAACCGCCGAGGTTATGAATGCACAAGTGTCCATTAGATCCCCCTAATTATTGGACCACCTAAATAACCTATGGGACATCCTAAGAATCCTCTAATTCTTTACCCACCCTCACAATGACTGGAAACTCAAAACAAATCTGTCCTCATCCTCGAACCACCTAAGAATAATGTTTCATAGCAATCAAATTATAACACCGTTTCTCATATATATTACATGATGAATAATCTATAACCAAGATAAACAACTCAATCATCTATCTCATTGCCTAACCCTATCTTACTTGGTCATCCTCATTTTCCTTTAAACCGTGGAAAGGAATATAATCTTGTTGAAAAACTTAAGAATACTCCCGCTAGAATATCCCTATGGGATCTTATTCAAACCTCACCTAACTATATCATAGCATGCTTCAAACAACCTTACAACTAGTTACAATTTTTCCTAGCACTAGCTCAAATGATGTGCCAATGCTAGTTCAAGGAATGAATGAGATGAACTTAGACATTGTTTTTCACCAGAGTGGGTTACCTTCCTTAGAAATTCAAAAGAGACATGAAGCCTTCAATATAATGGTCTATGTTAATTGAATCATGATAAAACAAACCCTTGTTGACAATGGTTTTTCTATGAATGTGTGTAGTGTGAGCCTTTTGGAAAAGGTAAAAATGAGTAGAAGTGATATTAAACCCAATTATTTATCTATCCGTGGATTTGATAATATAGGAAAACAACCGCTAGGAGTCACCACATTACCTATTAAATTTGGGAAAGTAACATTAGAAAATCCATTTCACATTATGCCTGATGATCTTTCTTACAATCTCCTCTTAGGAAGACCTTGGATTCATGAAATGAATGGAGTACCTTCTAATTTGCATCATGTAATGAAGTATGTCTATAACAACAAGGTTTACACGCTAAAATATAATATTGAACCTGAAAGTTGCTTGATTTTTGAGAGAGAAGGACAAGATACTTTGGAAGCACTGGAATCAGCTACAAAAAAGGAAGTTACAAAGGAATAAGAACACAAGAAGAAAATTGTTGAAGTCACTAAGCTATTGGAAGAAAATTGGGCTTCCTTAGATTTCACACCAACATTCATGGGAAAATACAATATCATAAAAAAAGTCTGAAAAGGGAAAAGAAAAAGCAATAATGTCAACACAAAATTTTGATAAAGTTGATAATGAACAACCATTGAATCCTAATCGACCGTGAGGAAAATAAGAGGGATGGGGGAGTTCCCACATCTATTCTCCTTTGGCCACTCAATAATGTCCTAGGAATCCAAATCGGATTGACTATAAACCTCAAAGGTGAGTTAATTCTCAACAAGGAAGACCTAGGAGGGGGTTCTTTAAGCTTTTAGGGGTTCACCACCAAGCAAGAGCTTTGAAAAGACAACTTAACATTCAACTCAAAAAATATAGTAATGCAAGCTAAATGAAGGATGCAAATGATGAAATTAAGCAACATGAAGTTGTGATGTATGTACATGGGAAGTATGGAAATGTGATGAGGATTCTAGAAATGCAAAAATGTTGTCAAAATGTGCTATGGAGGACTAAGACACTCTTACTGTTGTCTTAGTCTCGCTATTGTTTTTTGGGGGAGATGCAAAATCTTCATATGTCAGAACAAGATCTGAAATAATCTATACAAAATACCTTCAAGAGGACTAAGATTCCCTACGTGGTGACTTAGTCCCATCTACAATTTTTGAAATCTCTGAATGTGGTCCTAAGGCTCAAGGTCTACACTTCCTTCTTCTCAAATCTTAGGTCCTGAAATTTCTAGATCTTGCCTATAGGTGAGTTTCCGTGAAGATGACAACTTTGAAACTTTGCACTTAAAATGATCTTCAATTCAATCAACCTAAATCTGCAATCACAAACACACAAGAGAGGAAAAACTTGTTGATTATTAGTAAATGGGGGTTTTCCTTGGTCAAACCCCTTGTTGGTAATTAAACCTTGGAATGAAATAGAATAATGAAGGGAAATGATGAATTAACAACATGCAATGTTACAACTCACCAAACCCTTGTTGTGAAATGGATAGCTTGAATGTAGATCTTGACTTGCTTGAATGTTTGACTTGAATTGCTTGCTTGAATAAAAACCCTACATCACAAATGTTAGCTCAAAAACACATATGATGCAAGGAAATCCTTGATATGATGCTTGAATCTTGATGATGGTTCCAAATGCTTCATGAAATTCTCTTGAATGCTCTTGATCTCATAAACTTAGCTTAGGAATGAATACTTGAATGCTTAGATGAAAAATGATTGGAAGAACCTTGTATTTATACTTATTTATGCTTAATATCCCAAAATTACACCACACCAAGTCGACATATGAAATCATTAATTACAAGAGGCTAAATCCCTCCAAGATTTGAAATTAAATCCCGAAAATACCTTAAGGGGGCCTAAGATTCCCTAGGTGGCATCTTAGTCCCAAGATGTGAAACTCGAGGCACAAACTCCAAAAAGGAACCTCTTTAAGGCATATTTGAAATCAGGGTCCCAAGACCTTTGGGGGACAAAGACACCCTAGGTGACGTCTTAGTTTCGACCAAAAATCAAGGACACATAGCCAGAATCATTAAATTATAATTTATCCATTAATGTTTGTTGGAATTGGGCAGAAAAAAACTATAGTTTATTAGGCTTGTGGATGAAAAATAGGAACAATTAAGACATAAATAGGGATAAATAAAGAAAGGAGATCCCAAACAAGTGTGAAAATGCAAGGGTATGCATTTTCCTACACTACATTTAGCCCCCACTTTAGTGAGAGGATTCGACTGGCCATCCAACGCGTTGTGGACCGGGTCTAGGATATTTGTCCAAAAGAGGTTTACAAGTGGAACACGTTGTCCACTATGCAAACAAAACACATGCTCACAAGGACTAGTGAAGCTATTTGTTCACTAGGTGAGCCCCGAGAGGTCCATATCAAAGTCATATCCCCATGACTGTGATAAGGACAAAGAAGTGCACGCTCACACGGGCTAGTGAAGCTAGTTGTTCACTAGGTGAGCCCCAGGGGACCATACCAAAGCCATACCTCCATGATTTTAATAATGTACAAAAAGGAAAAATGCCTGCTCACATGGGCTAGTGAAGCTAGTTCACTAGGTGAGCCCCAAGGGACCATATCAAAGCCATGCCTCCATGAATTTAATAAGGTACAAAAAGGAAAAGTGCATGCTCACATGGGCTAGTGAAGCTAGTTGCTCACTAGGTGAGCCTCAGGGGACCATATCAAAGCCATACCTTCATGACTTTAATAAGGTACAATTTAAAGAAAAAAATGCAACAAAAGAGAGGGATGTTTGAAGGGATTTTACTTAATCCATGCAAAGTCTCTTCTTAGGGAACATTGTGCTTAATGTCTCCAAGAGAGGATTAATACAAGTTTTCATCCTAGGGAACATTTCACTTAATGTTTCCAAGAGAGGACAAGGAAATATCACATTCTCAGAGGAAATAAAACCCATTGACACCACCAAGAAAAGTACGCATCACAAGAAGGAAGAAAATCACACAGGCAACATGAAAACAAATGCAAATGAAATCATGCCAAAATAATTCCAATCTATGCCCCCACTTTAAAGAAATTGCTAACACCATGCTGTGAGAAATTACTTTGAATTAGAAAAACATGAAAAAGGAAAATAGGGTTTCCCCTAGAAACACATAAGGGATCTATGGATTCGAGTTCAATATCTTTCTTTGCTGCAATGACATTAGAGAGCTTAGAACTGTCATCATTACCCAGATACACATACAACTAGAAGAATGACACAAAGAGAGTGAAAACAAAGAAAAACCTTTTGGTCAACATGGAAGAGACATAGGGTTTCTCGATGCCTTGTGTCATCCCCAAAATGAAAACACAAGACAAGAATGCAAATGGAAAGGAAACGATAAATGAAAAAAATCTTTTGGGTCAACATGGAAGAGACATAGGGTGTCTTGATGCCTTGCACCATCCCCAAAAGGAAAACACAAGACAACAATGTAAATGGAAAGGAAAAGATAAATAAAAAAAATCTTTTGGGTCAACATGGAAGAGACATAGGGTGTTTCGACGCCTTGCATCATCCCCAAAAGGAAAACACAAGACAAATGAAAAATGATTACAACATAGAGAAGAATGAAGGTACAAATATAGGAATGCACATAGAGAGGAAACATCAAACAATACATCACAGGGGATCACAATATTCATATGCAAATAAAGCAAACGGGAAAGCTAAAAGACTATTAAAGCACATGTGAGTCAACCATCTAGCAGGTCATTTGCATCCCAGTCTTGTTCAATATATGCGCAATGCAGATCACTAGCGAAAGGGACAACATCAAGTGTTGTACTAGGAGAATCACCAAGTTCAACACATGGTGCATCACTCGCTTTAGGAGGATCATCATGGTTGTTATCATCTAAGCTCATAAAAGAGGAAAATAACAAATTCAACGCATTATGCACTTGCTCATCAATTTTAGCGGTTTCTTCATCGTCATCCAAGTTAATCACAATAGGAGGATGAATGATAATATCCATATAAGGTGTTGGTGCTTGTTTTTGTGGAGACATAGAATCTATTTTTTCTAGTAATGGAGGAGGCTCATCATTTATTGCTTCTGTCAAGTTTGTATTTTGATTTTCAATGTTGTTTTCTTCGTTTAATTTTCAAACAATAATATGACGTCTATGCCTATGCTCTCTAGCATTTTTGTTTGTTTTATTATGGTTTTCAAGTTGCGTTTATGTAGGAGTGGGTTTGTCAACCATAGGTTTCTTTTCTTCTTGTGAGGGAATAACGAAAGAAACCATGGAAGGTTGCTCAAACACTTTCTCTTTGGCTTTATAAATTTGTTTCGAATGTGGATTAGGACTTGTTTGGTTCTCTCTTGGCCTTTTTTAGGAAATAGGAAAGGGAATTTTTATAGATGGGTCTTGGTTTGTTGGAAGGGTTTAAGCTCAATATTGTTTTCTTCAAGGGGTGGAGGTTCAATCATAGGTGGAGGAAAATTTTCAAGGGATAACTTGATTATGCATTTTGCTTTGAAATTTTGGTAGGATAGGAAAAGGAATTACTCTTGGGGCATTATAGGTTACATGGGCTCAAGCCAAAAATAATCTAAGGAAAAATTTCCAGGGGAAGACAGAGGGCTAAAGCCACTATGGTTCACAGTGAATATTTCATTAACAATTGGAAACTTCAATCATTTATGGACAATGGATGGTACCACATTCATGGAGTGAATCCATTTGTAGCCTAACTTCACACAAAACTGGTCTAAATTAGAGATGATATAGAATGATACATTTAATTTCTTCAGTCCTACTTGTAAAGGGAGTGTGATCGATCCCATCGTAGCATGAGAAAAACCATTATGCATTTTAATCCATGCTTTTTGTTTATCATATCTATCTTGAGTGAGTTCATGCACATATAAGAGATCTTTTGTTATCACATTCTCTACACAGATGGGATCATTTAAAATCTAAAGAGTGGGCCTATTATATATTCTTCTGGTTATGTAAAGAGAGCCATCAGGTGCATGTTTGATTGTTTCTTCTGAAGAGAAAGTAATGTCAATAGGCATTATGGTTTGTTGTTTATGAGGCTTGATGTCAATTTCTCCTATCATTGTACTAATAGGAATTTGGTCATTAGTATCCATAGGATTTTGTTAGCTATTACTCATGTTCTCATCATCTGTGTCAATGCTCATCACATCGAGCTTAGTTTCACTAGCCTTAATAAATGAAATATTATGGTTAGGCATGGTATTGGTAAAGATTTGAAAGTTTTGGTTAGGAGGAGCTACAAATTTATTACCTTTTTCATTCACACCTCCAATTTGGATATGATTAGAATCAATGAGGTCTTTTACAAGATGTTTAAGATGCTTGCAATGTTTTGTATCATGTCCTTTTTGTTGGTGATAAGCACAATAGTCATTGTGTCTAAAGCTCAGAGGTAAGGGCTTGCTAAGGTCAAGAGGTCAAACGGGAGATAAGGTAAGCATGTTCTTGTTTAATAGTTGATTCATGATGTTGTGAAGTGTGTTGGGTTAGGGTGTGAACTATCTTTGTGGATTGCCAAAGTTTTAAGGGTTACTCTTTTTTATAGTAGCTACTTGGGTATCAACTTGTTGGGTAGGTTGGGAGGTGGAATTTAGTTGAAGGAAACTTTTATTTTTTCTTCTGAAACACTATTAGGGATTTTGGTTTGAAGATTCAGACTTTTTAGGAAGGGTAGAGGTGGTTTTTGGTTCACAACTACCTATAGAATTCTGATAATTTCGAAGAGAAGTGCATAAGTGCATGAAGAAAGGGAATTTCATCATGGTAAGTTTGTCATGTATCTTACTTTGTAAATTTTCTATGAACATATTTTGAAGGTGAGAATTGGGAATCTTCACACTAATTTGGGAATAAAGCAATTTGGTAACGTGAAATAAAGTCAGTAACTTTTTCACCCTCATTTTTCTTACATCTCATCAAATCAACTAATGTAATTTCGGGAACAATATGCACTTGGAAATGGTTAATAAAGGCTTCAACAAGTTGATTAAATGAACAAATTGAGTTATTTGGTAATGGAGAAAACCAATCCAAGGCAGCATCTTTCAAGGATCAAGGAAAATTCTTATCCAAAAGTTTGTCCTCAATGATAAAGTCACTACACAAGGCAGTAAAGGCATTAACATGATTAGGAGGGTCTCCCTTTCCTGCATATTTCTCAAATCTATGGATCTCTATACCTTGTGGCACTGGAGTTCTCAATATCTCCAAGGATAATGGGTTGCTTTGACATAGTACGAAGGTGCACCATTTTGATTTTGGTTAATAGTGGAAACTTGATGTTGAATGGATGAGAAACTTTGTAAAAGGTAGTTAATGATAGGGTCATTGTGTGTGGTTTGAGATGGAATTGAATATGGTGGTGGTGTGTATGTGTTGGGAGAAGAAGTCAATGGATTGTTTACAGGAGGATATATAAGATTAGATGCCACATAAGTATAAGGAGCACTAGTGGAAATGTTTGAGGTAGGAAATACATTGCAAGTTGGTTGCATCGTTCTGGTCACTTGAGGATTGGTATAGGTGGGAATAGACGTTATGGTTGAATGGGGAGGAGTTTGATTTCCTCCTTGGTTTTCCACATCTTTTGAAGCTTGAGAACCATTGGTGGTGGGAGGAAGGTATTTTCCAAATATTTGAGCTATGTTACACACAACTTCTAGTCCTTCATCACTTTCCATCATGCGGTGAATACTATCTATGGCAGGTATAACAGTGTTGGAAATGTTTTCAATACTCACACTATCTTGTAAATGGGCTAAGTCTTCATGCATTTTCATTATGTTTTATTGAGGGATATGATCAACCATTGTTTGAACACTTGGCATAGCACTTGAAGGTAAGATAGGAATAGAAAAAGAGCTATCAAAGGTATGGTCCATACCTAGTGAACTAGTACCAACACTAGAAGTAAGAGAGCTAGATAAACCAAGATCCACAACAAGTGTTTTATCAAGGGATGTCATGAGTCTCGCACTTCGTCTAACCATAATATTGATAGGACACCAAGTAGTATAACTCATGCAAGGGATAAACCAAAGAAAGTGCAATAAACACATTATCCTATGCTTACAATTACACTTGAAGTGAAAGAAATTGGAATAACAACAATTTTGCAAACTGTAATAAAAAACTGACAGTAGCCAACAAAAGCACAAAGAAGTAATTTCAAACCCTAAAAACTAGAAAGCCAAAGTCAACAGGGACTAAGACACCAGTAAGGGCATCTTGGTTCTACTAGTGAGATTTTGAAGTTATAGAAAGTGAAATAGAAAGAAAACAACAGAGATAGGATTCTAAGCCAAAAACCTTGAGAGGGACTAAGATGTCAGGAAGGGTTTTTTTTAGAAAAACAACAAATTATGAGTTGCTAATAGTATTTCCAAGTTTCCTATCCAGGGACCTAATGTTTAAAAATATAAAATCATGTGAATGAATGTAAGAAAAAGTAACTAATGACAAGTAATTGGATGCAAAGTTGAATGCAATTTTTTCAATTTTGAATGTAATAACAATGTTCCTAAATGCAATTAGGATGAGTAACAATCCACTTTTCAGTTTTTCAATGCGATGAAATGATGCAAGAAAGCAAAAATGAAACCTATATGCACTTTCACTAATGCAAATATGAGAAACACGAGATTCACTTTCACTAATGCAAGATAAAATGCAAGAATCAATGTAACCTAGATCTAGGACTTTAATGGACTCCAAATCAGAAAATGAATGCTCTAAAATGTAGGGTTCACCAAAAATGAACCATGAGGAAAATAGGAGGGATGGGGGAGTGCCTACCTCTATTCTCCTTTGGCCACTCAATAATGTCCTAGGAATCCAAATTTGATTGACTATCAACCTCAAAGGTGAGTCAATTCTCAACAAGGAAGACCTAGGAGGGGGTTCTTTAAGCTTTTAGGGGTTCATCACCAAGCAAGAACTTGGAAAAGATAACTTAACAATCAACTCACAAAATCTAGTAATGCAAGCTAAATGAAGGATGCAAATGATGAAATTAAGTAATAGGAAGTTATGATGTATGTACCTGAGAAGTCTTGAAATGTGATGAGGATTTCAAAAATGTAAAAAGTGTTGTCAAAATGTGCTATGGAGGACTAAGATGCCCTTACTTTTGTCTTTGTTCCATTGTTATTTTTTGAGGGAGATGTGGAATCTTCAGATGTTGGAATAGGATCCAAAAGAATCTCTACAAAATATCTTTGGGAGGACTAAGACGCACGAGGTGGTGACTTAGTCCCATTTGGAATTTTTCAAATCTTTGAATGTGGTCCTAAGGATGAAGGTCTGCACTTCTTTCTTCTCAAATCTCAAGTCCTGAAATTTCAAAATTTGGCCTGTAGGTGAGTTTCCGTGAAGATGACAACTTTGCAATGCAACTTTGTAACTTTTCACTTCAAATGATCTTCAAGTCTTCAACCTGAATCTGCAATCACAAACACACAAGAGAGGAAAAAATTGTTGATTATTAGTAAATGGGGGTTTGCCTTGGTCAAACCCCTTGTTGGTAATTAAACCTTGGAATGAAATAGAATAATAAAGGGAAATGATAAATGAACAACATGCAATGTTACAACTCACCAAACCCTTGTGAAATATGCAATCTTGTGTGAAATGGCTAGTTTGAATGTAGATCTTAACTTGCTTGAAGGCTTGACTTGAATTGCTTGCTTGAATCAAAACCCTACATCACAAATGTTAGCTCAAAAACACATATGATGCAAGAATATCCTTGATATGATACTTGAATCTTGATGATGGCGCAAAATTCTTGATGAATTTCTCTTGAATGCTCTTGATCTCATAAACTTTCCTTAGGAATGAATACTTGAATGCTTAGATGAAAAATGAGTGGAAGAACCTTGTATTTATACTTAGCTATGTGTAATATCTTGAAATTACACCACACCAAGCAGACATATGAAATCATTAATTTAAGGAGGTTAAACCTCACCAAGATTTGAAATTAAATCCTGAGGCATGAAACTCGACACACAGACTCCAAAAAGGGGCCACTTTAAGGCATATTTGAAATCAGGTTCCCAAGACCTTTGAGAGACATACACCCTAGGTGGTTTCTTAGTCTTGACCCAAAAATCAAGGACACACAACCAAAATCATTAAATTATCATTTATCCATTGATGTTTGTCAGGATTAGCCAGAAAAAGATGTAGTTTATTAGGCTTGTGGTCTCAAAATAGGACCAATTAAGACATAAATAGGGATAAATGAAACAAGGTGGGCCCAAACAAGTGTGAAAATGCAAGCGTATGCATTTTTCTCTGCTACACCTAAATAAATAAAAAAGCTTAATGGAAGAGGTTATGAAATTATGAGACAACTTGGTTATAGTGGAAAAGGATGTGGTGCTAGAGAACAAGGTATTTGTGTCCCTATATAGCCTAACATGCAAGAAACAACTCGTGGTCTTATTTATTATCATTTGATAGAAATAAAAGCATCAAAAAATCCTTCACTTAATATTAACAACCTTACAAAAGATTCTTCCAAGACAAGTTTAACTTTGGTGCATCCTAAAATGATAGACACTACATGCGGAAATATTTCATTAAATATGCATAAAATTGATAGTTTGTCTACTCATTATAATCAATAATAATAGTTGTTGTTCCTTTCCATGTAACAGTTGTAGGATCATAGGATGCTCATTATTGCATGTTTTAGATTCTTTGAAAATCATTTCCTTATCACAAGGAGTGACATATCATCATCTATCCTCAGCTCACCCTTATACCCGCACTCAGTGGGGTCAAGGGGTTAGGTAGCTTTCTCCTCGTATGTCTCTTGGTGATTGTCTCTTTTGGCTAGTTGAACACCTTCCATGTATATATAAGAGCAAGCTTGCGATGTGGATGACAAGCCTTAAGTTAGCTCGCATGTGACATAATTTTCTAAGTTTAGCATTGCATTTTTGGGGGTAAATCCTCCAACCTTTTTCATGGCATAGATTTATTTCAGAAACATATGACTTGGCATAGGGCTTTCTAAGGAAAGATCTCATTTCTTAGGAGAAAACATTCGCTACTTTAAAGTAGTTGCTCACAGTAATGGTGTTAGCAACCGCTTTAAAGTGGGGGCATACATCAATGATATCTTTCAGCATATTTCATGGCATGATTTTCTATTTTTTGTGATGTGTCATTTTCTTGGTGGTGTTACTAGGTTTGATGTCCTCTAAGTGTGATATTTCTAAGCATATGATCTCCCTTGGTGGCATGATGCAAAACTGGAGGCATCTTATAAGTGGTGATCTGATACTCCTTGACTTGTCCTCTCTTGGAGACATTAGGAATGATGTTCCCTAAGAGTAAGACCTCACATGAACAAAGAAAAATCCCCTTTAACAAAAGCTTATAGACATAAAATTAAAAAATGTTCAAAAGCATAGCATTGTGGTTCCTTGTTAAAGTTGTCAGGAGGACAATTTTGGTATGGAATGGGAGGATAATATGACTCTCTCATTTTCCTCCTCATTTGGATAACTCACATACTAGATGGACTAAGGTTCCACTACCCTAGAGTGAGTAGGCATGGTTGGGATAACTCACCTAGTGGATGGACTAAGGTTTTGCTAATCCAAAGTGAGCACGCATGTTACAAAAAAAACCCTGTTCCGCATTGTGTTGTAGTGGTTGTGCTTGATCCTTTTTTTTCTTGGCCTTTGATAGGGTATGACTATGTATCTTTGTTATTGTTGCATACTTAAGTGTCTTGAATGCCTACTTTAGTGTGAGTTTGTCATGGGGGAAAACTCTCACTAAAGTGGGGGCAAAATTTATTAATGAAAAAAGTATCCCTTTTTCCTACATTTGGAAATAATTAATGACAAATGAACCTAATGTTTCCTTGATTTAGTGTTTTAATGTGTTGTACCCATTCACATTGAGTCTAGGGCCCATTTTTATAAAATGTATTTAATTTGTGCCTTATTTAGGGTGTTGTAAAGTGTTTAATTACACTTTCACAATTATCTAGGGTTTCATTAATTAATTGTGGTTAATTGAGGTTAATTGGCCCTTTTAATTCAAATCTAAGCCTTATTAATTATATTTTTCAAGGTTCTATCTTGACACCCATTAATGATATTGCTCATCACTTAACTTGGAAAAATTAGAGCCCTAGAAATTTGTGCTAGGATCCATTCACCCAAGGTGGTGAATGGGTCCTCCTAACATAGGACACCCCTATCTTGGAATATTTGAAATGGGTTTTTCACGTTATTTCATCCCCCCGAAGCTTGGTCCTAGGAAATTGTGTTACGACCCATTCGCCCAAGGTGGTGAATGGGTCCTCCTCACTTAGGACACCATTTTTTGAATTTATTTGTGGTGGGATTTGAATGATTTTTAATTCTAGATCTGATGTTGGCTTGGTTTATTTAAATTTTGGGGTAATCCTTAGATTTAGTATAAATATAAGGTGAATACACATAGGTTCATCCTAGAAGAAAATCTAAGTAACCTAGCAAGTTCAAGTGATCATAAGAGTATATTTACAAGAGCATTACAGAGCATTTCAAAGGCATTCAAGGGAAAATTATCAAATTTCTATTACAATAATTCAAGGTTATATCATCATGTTAAAGTCATAGTGCGCCAAACATGTGGTTGAGCTAGTGTTGTTGATGTAGTGTTCAAGATCTATTTGCAAGCATTGATTCACATCCAATTCAAGATCAAGATCTACATTCTACAAGGACACTTTATGTTAGTTTGTAGATTTACATTCCAAGAATCCTTCCAAGGTATTATCATTTCATTTTTCATGCTTCATGGTTTTATTTCATTATTTCATCACAAGGTTTAATTACCTAAACGGGGTTTGATCAAGGAAAACCCTTATCCTTTAATAAGCAACAAGTTTTTCTCCTCTTGGATGTGTGATTGCAAGTTCTTGGTTGAAGAGTGAGATTTGGAGAAAAGTTGTCAAAGTTAAAAAGTTACAAAATTTATCATTTACATTTCAAGATCACAAAAAGTCTTCTACGGGATTTGTTTCAGATTTTCAGGAGCTGAGCACTGAGGAGTTGGAAGTGCAGACATCTAGGAACAAAACTAAAAATTTAGTTTTTTGAAACCCTAATAGGGACCTATTCGCCACTAGAGGCGAATGAGTCCTTAGTGAGGCCTGAAGCAATGAACATCTAGAATTTGGAGTTGCAAATTGAGAGGAACAAAACCCAAAAAGCACTCTCCAGAAACCTTAACAAGGATCCATTCACCACTTGGGGAGAATGAGTCCTCAGTGGGTCTTGAAAAACACTTTCCCAAAAATGTACACATCATTTGACCCTCTTAAAACCTACCTTTTTTTATTATAACAGTTAGGTTTAATTTTTGCACCTTAGTTACATCATATTGCACACATAATTGAATGAAACACACACCTGGTGGAAATTGGGTTCACCATTGATACCCCTTTGATGGTGAATCTCTTTTTATATGTTTCAAAATATTTTTTAGGCATGTACTTTTATAGTTTTAAGAATTATCTTATCTAGATGATTTTTATCATTAAAATTGCCATCATTCTTACATCCTAATTTTTTATGTTTTTATTCCTATCCATAAATTTTAGTATACATCTAATACACTTTATTGAATTTTCTATAGAATTTAAGTTCAATTTTTAGTTTATGTTTTTCCTATACTAGTGTGAGAAACATTTCCTTGATAATAGTCACCAGTATGTATGCTTACATACTTCTTCACATGTTTAAATAATATGTGTACTTACATGATTATCGATTATTTACTGATCACTTGATGAGGGTGATTATTTACTTTCATATGGTTTATCATGCACCATTTTCCCTCTCCTATAATTTCTTGCATATTATATATACAACCAATTGGAGGGGGCATAAATTATGTGTAAAATTTGTAATATTGAGATTTTTAGGTAGTGAATTTTGTTAGATGCAAACTCTATCATCTTTCTTAGAAGGATATCCATCTTGTTGCACACTTGTAACTAAGTGGAGATATAGAAAGTTACTAAAATTGATCAAACCATATTTTCCAAATTGACAAGACTATCATTGTTATATCAACTATGAGATATTGTATCAGCATTGAGTACACCATTAGTATATATTTATAGAGTCATAACATATAAACATTGTTTTCTTTCTCACTCTTTCTTTTTTATATACTTGAAACTATTTATTATTTATGGCTATTCCACACATGTGATAAAATGTATACAAAGGATAACTTATTTCTATTTTTTAGGTTCCTATGGAATGCTAATGCCAAAGAAATGAACAAAAGAAGGATATAACAATGACCCTTTTAAAATGTTTAGTATTTATTTCTCTTATTGGCTAAGAATGTCCATGTATACTTTAAAATATATAGTCATGTTAGGTGTGCATGCACCTCAAAGTGGGGTAAAAATATAATGGTGGAATTAACATACTTATGTTTTTTTATAAAGAGGGTAAAAATTTATTAATATGAGAAAGTCACTAATATAGAGAAGTTAGGGTCCAGACAGTCACCCAGAAGAAAACCAAGAAAATAAAACTAGCTAGCATTCATCCAATAGACAAACCCACAAAAAAACCAACCAACAACCAACATCAACCCACCATAGCCTCCAAGATAAGCCTCTCAAATTCTTGGACAAAATTAGGGGATAACTGCTCCTAGCCATCAATCAACCAACTACCGTCTTGCTTAGGAGCCCATTTGACCAAACAATCAGCAACCCTATTCTACTCACGTGGAATGTGACTGAAGGACATATTCCAATATAGAACACAACCGCAAAATCTATCTAACAATAGGGGCAAGTTGCCAATTAACCCCAACCAAATTCTGCTCAGTCAATAAATTAGCATGACTTGAGAGTCTCATTCAAAAATTATATTGCACCAACTAAGAGCACAATCTTTCTAAATAGCCCATAGGATTGATAAACCTTCCATACATTTATTGGTTTGTTTCCCCTTATGAATGGAGAATAAGAAAATAACCTTACCAAAGCTATCTCTTCTAACACCACCAATCCACGTAGGCCCAATATTACCCTTGGAAGAGCCATCAATATTGATCTTTAAAACATCTGCCAAAAGAGGGGACCAAGCCTCCTCTCTCTAAACCTTCTTTTTGGCATGCTTTCCTCTTTTAACATAAAAAGAGTCAAAATCCATGCCACAAAGACCTAATAAATTCATGATCTATTCATCACCCCTCTGCAAAGGGAAATATACTTCACATTTGGCTTTCACAATCTCCCGAATCATACTAAAAACTTGCTACCAAACTTGTTGGATCATCAACTTTCCACCCCAAAATATTCTACGATTCCTTTCGAGCCATATTTTCCATAGGAGGAAAGTTGGCCCAATATTCCACATAATTTGGAGAAAGGAGGCATGTGTTAGAGGTCTCCCCAAACTACTCCAGAGTTCAACCGGAGAGGAAGCATGAACACAAGGATGTCCCTAAATTCCCCACAAAAAGAGCCAAATAAGCAAAGAAAAAAAACTTCAAAGGAACAAGTGGGATTGATCCTCCTCACTACACCCATAGAGGATGCAAACAAAAGGGCCCTAAAATCCCTACTTCTAAGGATTATCCCAATTCAAGCATTTGTTCTAGGCTAAAGTCCACAAGAAGCAATTACACTTAGGCCAGGAAAACTTATTCCAAACCTTTTTCCACAAAGAAACTTCCATCCCTCCATACTTTTGTGCAATCAGCTCCTGATAGCCACTAGCCACCATGAAAACCCCCTTGGGATTAGCGATCCAAGCCAAAATATCCCTCTTCCTAATATATCTACACTCTCTACCTACAATAATGTTTCTAATCTTAATACGATCCTCCTCCAAACCTCCAATAGGTCACTCACAAGGATCCTTCCATCTAGACACTTCCACTTCCCGCAAGAGTAAGAAGTTTTGAAATCCATGGCTCAGGACAAACCAGCCTCCAAGAAGCGATGACAAAGATATTTCATATTAGGATACCTAAAAATGATAGGAGAAAACCCATCCCAAGAATCAAACCAAAAGAGAGCCTTAGACCCCCTATTGCAAATCTAGAACAAACCATCCTTGATCAGCTTAGCCCCTTTTTTAAGTGTGTCCTAGACCACAAAATATTTCCCCAAGAGTAGATACCATGAAACCTTCTCTTTTGGTACACCCCACATATAATTGTGATAGATAATCCTAGGCTAGACATGGTCTTGTTTAATGCACCACAATGCCAAACAAGTAAAACTGATCCACTGCAACCCAACTTTTTTAGACAACAAACATTTTCCCACTTCACCAAAATATACTTAGAGGACTCCAAGCTACCATCCCATAATAATTACCTAGCAAAAGATTTCAAATCCTTGATAAAACATGAAGGAGCCAACTGAACCATACACTTGTAATTGGGAAGAGCTTTCACCACAAACTTAAGAAGCAACACCCTACTTGCAAAAGAAATTCACCTATGAGTCCAATGGGTCACTTTCGCTTGAAACTCATCTTAAATAATTTTCCAAGAATCTATCAGAAGTATACCGGGAGAGATAGGAATTCCAAGATAAGTCAAACGTAATTCACCAATCTAAAATCTCAAAATATGGGCAACTCATTGTTGAATAAGAATAAGAGTATTAAAGAAGAAAATGGAAGATTTACCCTCATTGATCTATTGACCAGAATAAGTGAGATAAATGTCCAAAGCCTTACATAAATTAGTGGCATCTCTAACCTTGGCCATACCCATCAGAGCAGTATCATCCATAAATTGCATGTGTGACTAAGGGGGAAGACCATTACCCCAATTCCACCCTTAGGTTAGACCTTGATTAAAATGGCTCTTAATAACTCTTCCTAGGCCTTTAACAAAAATAATAAATAGATAAGGAGAAATGGGATCCCCTTGTTGAAGAACTATGGATTCCCCAAATAAGGAGGACGATTCCCCATTAAGAAGAGCCAAGAAGGAAGTAGTTGTTACATAACTCATTATCCACATAACCCATTCCTTAGCAAAACTAAAAGCGAGAAGCACTTTCTGCAAAAAGGACCATTTAACTCTATCATAGGATTTTTCCATGTCAATTTTGATGAACATAGCTTTTTCTTTGGAGGCCACCATGGAATGAATATTTTTAGTTGCAAACCACACCATCCAAGATTTTCCTATCTACCACAAAGCTCCCCTATTCCTCAAAGACAAACTTGCTAATCCACCGCTTTAATCTTTCAACAGTCAAAATAGATAGAATCATATAAACCACATTGCAAAGGGAAATGAACCTAAACATACTCAGCCTATCAACCACATCACATTTGGGGATGAGGGCAAGAAAAGTGGAATTCATGGCCCTTACCATCTATTTGTTCCTCTGAGATTACCACATCACCTCTAATATTCTAAACTACTAATTTCTCTGAATTCTTGAAAGAATTCAATTGGGAACCCATCCGAACCCAGGGCTTTCCCATTCTTCAATTGAAAAGTAGCAGCCTCCAATTCCTCTAGAGAAATGCATTGTAGGAGGTACTCATTCATTTAAAAATAAACCAAAGAATGAATGCAAGAAAGGACATGAATCTCTTCTTTCCACACATTAGAAGAATCCTCCCTAAACAAAGAAACAAAATACTAAGAAGCTTCTATGGAAATATCTCCCAATGATGATAAATGCTCACCCTTGGAGTTCACAAGAAAATGGATGGAGTTTCCATGTCTCGTAGCCTTCAAAGAATTGAAGAAGGTATTGTTTTATATCCCCTTCCGACAACCACTCAACACACGCCTTATGTTTCCAATAGATCTCTTCTTGCAACTCATACTCCTCCAAATATTTCAACGCTCGTGCCTCCTCCTTAAGAGAATCCTCAGAAAGGCCAAAATCGCTAATCTCATGAGTGATTGGATCCAAACTATCCTAAGCAACAACTTTTGCAGTAAAAATTTTACCAAAACACTGCCTATTCTACCTTTTGAGCTGATACTTCATATACTGTAGTTAATTAAAGAGAACATTGTGGTGCCAAAATCAGGCCTACCACAATGTCACCATTCAGCCATATAATCTTGTAGAGAGGGTTCTCACAACCACATAATTTGAAACTTGAAAGAGGAAGACTGAGTAGCACAAGCCAAAGAAGCATAAAACTCAATTGGCTAATATTAGAGCCCCTCCAGTCCAGAATCTCAAAACTAGTCGACCGAGGCCCATCGATACAAAAACAAGAAACCAAGAATCTATTAAGCCTCTTAGCAATAGAATCCTTACCACATCTCCTATTGTTCCAAGTATACGAGTCATTAATAGGTTTAATATCAACATATTTTAAGAATTAAATATTATCACAGAGAAGAAAATAAGAAGGCTCCAACCTCGATATTCCTCCCCTCTTATCTTTGAAATCATTAATAGCATTAAAGTTGAACCAGCAATAATCCAAGGATAAAGAGAGGAAAAACCTTGAATAAATCAAGTATGCGACCACAGATGCAACTTACCTGACATACCCATGGGAGCATAAAAATTGGTAAGAAAAGAAATTTCCCCAATCTCCAAGCTTGAAGCAACCACGTAAATAAAATAATTAACAGATATCCACCAAAGAGGAAAAATCCTCACTGGATTCCATAAGCATGTTAAATCCTTAGCATTATCTTAGGCTCCAATACATTGACAATGGCCATACCACCAAAGTTTGGGCACTAAGCCACACATACTATCAACTGAAAGCTTAGTTTGTCGAATGAAAAATATATCAGGAGAATGAATTCACACTAAATCATAAATTTGTTTTTGTCTATGGCCACTATTCAAGCCCCTTACATTCCATGACAAAATATTCATTTTTGCGAGTAGGAAAAGTGAGAATTAAGAGTTTTAACAAATCCTAACTCCACCAACATCTCCCCCATCATCTTAATTTTTCCAAATCATTATTTTTGGTGGATGTCATGGTTGTGTTGTTGATATGTGGTTGTCATTGGTGTCAACACTATTAGCATTATTGTATTGTAAGCTGCATAAGTCGAGGATATTGAGAAATTTGTAATAAGAAGTGCTACAAGTTGTATGTGGAGAAGTGAAGATTAGTTTGTTGGTGTGATTAGTATGTTGACGATCAGTTGTTGTGGGATAAAAGGTTTCTTACTAAGTGTATCCAAATTATCCATGTCAAGTTTCAGAGATCCGTGTGAAGATTTGATCAAGTTATGAAGACATGTATTCTGGCAGTTTTTCTTTTACTTCAATTTTTGTTCCTAAATGAAGATCAGGTGATTTCTATAAGTTCAGTTGTTTTGGATGATTTTCTGATGTTTCATGGTGTTTTTGTATGTTTCTAGTTCGTGCTCTATTTGTGCTACATGTCTGCATTGATCGTTGTGCTCGTGATTCGAGATTTTCTCTTGTGTGTTCATGTTTTTCATGTTCATGGCCAACTAGGTGTTGAAGCATGTTGTGGATCCTTGAGGAGAAATTAATTGAAGTATTTTTGTGTTTGAGTTGTTGTTTTGGGTCTCCATTATGTTGTGGTCGACCTTGGTTGATTCACATGAATAATATTTATGTGTTTTGGGTCGACTATTTGTAATTATTTTACTATTTCTTTGTGGAAAAATTGAAGTGATGTAATTCCAAGTTGCGGATATATAAGAGTAATTTTTTATCATTTGGAAGAGTGAATGAGTGTGAAGTGTGCAAGTCTTGTGTGCGACTATTGTTTAGATCATTTGAAGGCAGAGTAGAGTGTGAAGAAGAGTGGATAAGAGTGAAGAAGGTTGATGGAGTGTTCATGTGTTTAACTAGAACTATAATTAGGCATTAGCAAATGTTATTTTCTCAATTCAAATCTAGATTGTTATAATCCAAATCTTTCTTTGGGCAGTGAGCCCTCTTGTAATTGAGCAGTGAGCTCTAGGAAGTGTGTCTGAATGCATGTCCATTCCTATTCATACTTCTTTATACTTTTAGTAGGGTATAATATTGTGGACTAACATCCACCGTGGTTTTTCTCCTAACAGGTTTTCCACGTAAAAATCTTGGTGTTCTTTATGTTTTTGATGTGTTGATTGTCTACGGCTTATTGTTCATTCATTAGATCTAAGATTAAGTTAAGTTTGAAAAGTTTCAATATTTTGTGACAAATGATTCACCCCCCTCTTAGTTTTTTGTCCTTGTTTTTCCAACAATTGGTATTAGAGCAGGTTCCTCTGAAGAATTTTAATAGCTTGAGGCGATCCAAGATGGAATCATACAAGAAGGACAATCCTAGATTCGATGGAACAAACTACTATCTGTGGAAAGACAAAATGGAATGTCATTTGAGGTGTATTGGTGAACCCTTCTGGAAGATTACAAAGAACAAATATATTATTCCTCAGAATGGTCCTTCCACTCCTGATGAAGTTAAAGAGGCTAAGACTAACATCAGGGCTATTGAAGCTTTGTTGAACGCTCTGACAGATTTAGAAATGACAAATGTGATGGATCTGAAGACAACTCATGAGATATAGAAGAAGCTTGAGACTTTGTATGAAGGAGATGCACTTGTGAAGGTTGTTAAGCTAACAAGTTTGAAAGGCAAGTATCAAACTTTGAAGATGGGTGAAGATGAAAATATCTCTTCTTTTATGCAAAAGGTAAATGAACTTGTGATGGTTATTAGATGTGTCGGTGGTACCCTGGATGAACAAGAAATTGTAGCTAAAGTGCTCATATAATTTCCTCCTTACAAATCAAAGGCTCGTGCTATTGAAGAGCTCATAACAGTAACAAATGTGACAAGAGATATGCTGATTGGTACACTTACTGCATTTGAGTTGAGTGAATTTGGTGATTTTTCCCCTAAGATTGAATCTGTATTTAAGGCTTCCATATATGGAAGAAACAAGCAAAGATACGATTTGGGAGAAAGTTCTAAAAAGACATTCAAGTATGAGGAAGAGATGAAACAACCTGAAGAATAAGAAAGAGAGGTTGAAGATCTAGAAGCACTAATTGTGAAGCAAGAAGGTAGAGGACAAGGTAAGTATAAGGGAAAGTTGCCTATTAAATGTTTCTCTTACAAAAAAATAGGTCATTTTTCTTCAAAGTTTCCTAAAAGAGTTCCTAGGTCCAAGCCTTAAAAACCTAAATTTTAAAAGAAATGCTATTATTTTAAAGAAGGTGTGAGTGATGAAGAATTTGATAAAGAAAATGGAAATGAAGATGAATGGGCTTTCATTGCTATCAAGGAAAATGGTTCGGTGGCTACTGAATTTGCTAAAGTTGAGAAAGCTCTTGCAACCCAAATTGAAGAAAAGGATGAGTGGTTTATTGATAGCAGATGCTCACATCATATGACTGGTGATAAAAGAAAATTTGTAAGTCTAAAGAAATATGACGGTGGGGTTGCAAGATTTGGAGATAACAATGCTGGTATGATTTATGGCAGAGGATCTATTTGTCTTGGTGGTAAACATAACACTGATGATGTCCTTTATGTTGAAGGCTTGAAGCATAACCTATTGAGTGTTGGACAAATGGTGGACAAGGGTTACAATCCTTAGTTCAAAAATGGAAAATGTAGGATACTTGGAAGTTCTGGAAATGAAATTGCTTCAGGTACAAAGACAAAAGGTAATATTTTTCACCTGAGTGTTGATGTAAGTTGTTTAATTTCTCAAGTGGATGAAAGCTGGTTATGGCATAGGAGGCTGTGTCATGTGAATTTTGATAACATTGTCAAGGTAAGCTCCACTCAACTAGTAAGAGATCTACCTAAGCTAGTGAAGCCTACTAACACAATATGCAAGGAATGTCAGATGGGAAAACAAACTAGAGTTTCTTTTTGGAGTAAACAACATCATTCTAATGGAGTACTGGAGCTGGTGCATACTGATCTGTTTGGTCCCTCCAAAATCAGAAGTCTACGAGGAGAGAGGTACTTTATGCTGCTTATTGATTATTACTCTAGGATGATATGGGTTGCTTTCTTAAGAGAAAAATGTGAAGCATTAGAGAAGTTCAAAAGTTTCAAATCTATGGTAGAGAATGAGATAGCCCTGAATATCAAATGCTTAAGGTCAAACAGAGGTGATGAGTTCACCTCGTAGGAATTCAATTCTTTTTGTGAAGATCATGGAATCAAAAGACAGTTATTCGCCCCCTGAACCCCTCAACAGAATGGAGTTGTTGAGAGAAAGAACAAAAAAATTCTAGATGCTACTAGAACAATGATGTTGGAAGGAAATGTGCCTCACATCTATTGAGAGAAGTTGTAAGAACTATTTTGTACACTCTAAACCGGGTAAATGTCAATGCTATTTTTAGTAAGACTCCTTTTGAGCTATGGTTTGGTTATAATCCTACTGTTACATACTTCAAGATCTTTGGAAGCAAGTGTTATATTAAGAGAGATGAGGACATAGGAAAGTATGATGCAAGGAGCGGTGAAGGAATCTTTCTAGGTTACTCTACTAAAAGAGGGGCTTACTGATGCTATAATAGAAGATTGAGAAAAATGGTTGAAAATGCAAATGTTACAGTTGATGAGGACTCTGCTAGATCATCCAGATACTATGGATATGATTCAGATGACCAGCAAGATAGTACAGATAAAGGGAAGAATGCTCAGACACAGTTCTAATCAAGTTCAAATTGTTCCGATGAATCAAGAAAGTCAGGAAGGAGAGACAAGTGGAAGTGCAGAAGGAAGAACATAAAAACTAGAAGTGCGAGAGAATCCTAAAATCCTAAAGTATGTAAGGTTAAATCATTATGAAGATCAAATTGTAGGAGATAAGAATAAAGGTGTGCAGACTAGAAGAAGGATTGTAGAAGAGAATTATCTGATTTCCAAGACTAAGCCTAACAATTCCAATGAAGCTTGTAATGATGAACACTGGATGGAAGCTATGAAGGAAGAACTGATGTAGATTGAAAAGAATGATACACGGGTTCTTGTATCTAGACATATAGATAAAAATGTGATTGGTACTAAATGGGTCTTTCATAATAAGTTGAATGAACAAGGTGAAGTGGTTTAGAATAAAGAAAGACTGGTATGTAAAGTGTATTCACAAATGAAAGGTATTGATTTTGAAGAAACCTTTGGGCCCCTGTTGCCAGAATAGATGCTGCAAGATTATTTCTTGCTTATGTTACATTTAAGAACTATAAAGTCTATCAAATGGATGCGAAGTCAACCTTTCTAAATGGTGAGTTAGAAGAAGAGGTATATGTTGAACAACCAGATAGATTTCAACTGACTGATAAGGAAGACATGGTTTGTCGATTGAAGAAAGCCCTGTATGGACTCAAGCAAGCCCCTAGAGCCTGGTATGCTAGACTAGATAAATACTTACTAAAGCTTGGATTCAATAAAGGTATTGTCGATAGCAACTTGTATTTTAAGTTGGATCATGATAAATAGTTGATTATAGAAGTCTTTGTTGATGACATTATTTTTGGAGGAGATGATGATCTATGTATGAAGTTTGTTGATGAAATGAAAAGTGAATTTGAAATGAGTATGATCAGAGAGATTAAGTTCTTTCTGGGATTGCAAGTCACTCAGTTGAACAATGGGATCTTCATATCTCAGCCCAAATATGTGAGAGAGTTGTTGAAGAAGTTTGGTATGGAAGACTCAAAGCCTATTGGTACACCCATGGTAACCGGATGCAAGTTAACACAAAATGATGATTCTCCTAAGGCAAATCAAACAAGATATAGGTCAATGATTGGTGGATTGTTGTATTTGAATCAGAATAGACCAGACATCATGAATGTTGTGTATATGGTTGCTAGATTTCAAGTTGATCCAAAAGAATCTCATGTGACTCCTGTGAAGAGAATTTTCAGATATTTGAAAGGAACAGTTGATTTTGGGCTTTGGTATCCTAAGGATGATGATCTTATCTCTAGTGCCTATACTAATGCAGATTGGGCAATAGATGTAGATGACAGGAAAAGCACTAGAGTGGTGGTGCCTTCTTCCTAGGGAAGAAATTGGTGTCATGGCTGAGTAAAAAGAATAATTCCATTTCCCTATCTACTCCTGAGGTAGAGTATATTGTTGCTGCAAATAATTGTACACAAGTGTTGGATGAAACATATGTTGAAAGATATCAGAGTAGTATATGATGAGCCTATTGTCATACACTGTGACAATTCAAGTGCAATAAACATATCGAAGAATCCAGTGCTACACATTAAGACCAAGCATATATCAATCAAGTTTCACTTCTTGAGGGAGAAAGTAAGTGAGAAAGAAGTCAGATTGGAGTATGTGCCTACCAAGGAAAAAATTGCAAACATTTTCACCAAGTCATTTCCAAAGGATACTTTTGAGTATCTCAGAGGGATGCTAGGGGTGATTGCCCCTCCTGATATGAACTATAGATGCATTGGTTTGCATCAATCCGTGCACTTCATGATCATATTTTGATCCATATTGATGTTGTGTTGCCTGCTACTCAGGGGGAGTAGTCAGATGTTCAAATATGCAGATATGTGTTTCAGAGCTTGGATAGAAGAGATCTTTGACATTGATGTCAAAGGGGGAGAAGAGAAATGTGATTTTTTTTTGGGGAGAAGTGCAATGTGGAAGAGAAGAGTCAGAACCTAAGGAGGAGTAAGTGTTGTGTTGATGGTATTTTCACATCATGTGTTTCCATCAATTCCAAAAGGGGAGATTGTTGGATGTTGTGGTTGTGTTGCTGATATGTGGTTGTCATTGATGTCAACACTATTAGCATTGTTGTATTGTAAGTTGCATATGTCGAGGATATTGAGAAAACTGTAATAAGAAGTACTACAGGTTCTTAGTGGAGAAGTGAAGATCACTCTATTGGTGTGATCAGTACGTTGATGATCAGTTGTTGTGGACTAAAGGGTTTCTTGGTGAGTGTATCTAGATTATCCACGTCAAGTTTCAGAGATTCACGTGAATATTTGATCAATTTATGAAGACATGTATTCTGATAGTTTTTCTGTTACTTCAGTTTGTGTTCCTGAATGAAGATCGGGTGATTTCTATAAGTTCAGTTGATGCGGATGATTCTCTGATGTTTCATGGTGTTTTTGGATGTTTCTAGTTCGTTCTCTATCTGTGTTGTATGTCTGCATTGATTGTTGTGCTTGTGATCCAAGATTTTCTCTTGCATGTTCATGTTTTTCATGTTTATGGCCGACTAGGTGTTGAAGCATGTTGTGGATCCTCGAGGAGAAATTAATTGAAGTATTTTTGTGTTGGAGTTGTTGTTTTGGGTCTCCACTATGTTGTGGCTGACCTTGGTTGATTCACATGAATAATATTTATGTGCTTTGGGTCGACTGTTTGTAATTATTTTACTATTTCTTTATGGCCGACTTGAAGTGATGTAATTCCAAGTTGTGGATATATAAGAGTGATTTTTTATCATTTGGAAGAGTGAATGCATGTGAAGTGTGCGAGTCTTGTGTGCGAATATTTTTTAGATCATTCGAAGGCAGAGCAGAGTGTGAAGAAGAGTGAAGAAGGTTGATGAAGTGTTCATGTGCTTAACTGGAACTGTAATCGCATTAGCAGATGCTATTTTCTCAGTTCAAATTTGGATTGTTGTCATCCAAATCTTTCTTTGGGCAATGAGCCCTCTTGTAATTGAGCAGTGAGCTCTAGGAAGTGTGCCTGAATGCATGTGCATTCCTATTCATACTTCTTTATACTTTTAGTAGGGTATAATATTGTGGACTGACATCCACTATGGTTTTTCCCCTAATAGGGTTTCCACATAAAAATCTTGGTGTTCTCTGTGTTTCTGATGTGCTGATTGTTTATGGTTTATTGTTCATTCATCAAATCTGAGATTAAGTTAAGTTAAGTTTGAAAAGTTTAAATATTTTGTGACAACTGATTCACCCCGCTTCTCAGCTGTTTGTCCTTGTTTTTCCAACACTTTCTCCTAGCCTTAGAAGGCTTCTCAAGAGTCCCTTTCTTAGGACTATTCTAAAGAAGCCATAAGGAAGGAAAATCCTTGTTTCCCTTCACTGAATCATACACCATCTTCTCCAAAGGAAGAGAGCTCTCAACCCTAGCCTTTTCCAAAGCAACAGGGGCCATAGGAACAATTGAATCTACAAGATTGAGATCTGTATCCATTTGAGCTAGAGATAATCCACCTTTCTGAATACTCTAAATATTTTTAGAAATAGTACCCTCTTGAACCACCCCCAAGACACCTGGATCTAGAGACATCATGCCAAAGTTTACCTCTTGCTGATTAAGGTAATCCAACACATCAAAGCGATTAAAATTTCCCCTTCCTACCTCTCCTTGAAAGATCAATTTAGACCAGGATTCCTGTTATGGGGCTTAACATGAATAAAACCCTCCTTATTTTCCATTTCACCCAAAATAGGAGCCTTGCCTTTGTCTACCATAGAAGGATTACTAGGGGGTTGGATAGGTAGAGGCTCAGAAGAGTAGAACCTACGATATCTTCTCTGCAAATGGCCATATTCATGGCACAATCGACATCAAAAAGGAAGAGTCTCATAATCAAGTTGTTGCATCCAAGAAGACGAACCCACAAAAATTTTTGGACAAAGAATTTAGAAGAGGATTACTCAAGTCTATTTCAACACAAATGCGAGAAAAAGCCATTACCTTTCTATCCTGCATCTACTGAGAAGGTCCCACAGGTTTCCCTAGAAGTAGAGTGACCATATGTAGAATGCCATTCCTCTAATATTCAATTGGGAACCAAGGGAGGTGCACCCACACAAGAACACAGTTTGGGAACTCCTTTGAAGGGTTAAAGCCAATGTGTTAGGGCTTGATGAAAAAACCAATATGGTTGTGAATGTAAGGCCCTCCTTCAAAAACTCTATTACGTTCAACCATGCAATTAAAAATGACCATAAAAAAGCTATTGGCTAGCAACATCACCTCCATTTCACCCTAAGGATTCCATGTTTGCCTAGCCCACATCTTCAAGAGCGGAAGCGAGACACATATTCCCATGAATTTACAAATTAAGGCATGGTTTGAAAAATACTCAACATCCTCTATAATTTATTCAAGTTGGATCACCAGAACATGCCTATCTTGGCACCTCTCTAGATATCCATTAATTTTTGAGATACGAGGGCCTCCAGACGGAGCCATCCCTCCCACCCCTAAATATTTAAACAAAATATTATTCTCAGCAACCCTCATTGATGAAGATGGAGAACTCACACTTAAAGAAGCTCAAAAATCCGACATACGAAAAATTGACTTCCAACAATTCACCGACGAAAAATTCACCATCAACAATTCACCGTGGGAAAATTCATCACCATGACAAATTCACCACAAGTAAAATTCACCACCAGTAGTTCACTGCTGTGGAAAATTAATCAAATTAATTTTAATGTGGTTAATTTTCCATGGTGGTGAATTGTTGGTGGTGTATTTTACTTGCGGTGAATTTCCCACGGTGAATTGTTGGTGGTGAATTTTTGTCAGTGAAAACTTGGCAGTGAATTTTTCTAGAGCCCAAAAATCCATGAAATGCTTGGAGCTTATCCTTCACTTGAAGCCATCACATGAAAAAAAAAGGCAAAACCACCTTATCACAGACCAAATGCTATTAATAGGAAGAGGATATCAAACAAATAGAGCACAAAAAAAAACCCCACACTTGATCACCCCCGAATGCAATGAGATCCCCCTTGGCAGAAAAAACCACACTAAAACCCCGATCTAAGCTACCTAGCATGCATGCACAAGAGTATGAGAACATGTGGGCTACAATTTTACTAGTTGTAGACCTGCTCTAAGCCTCCACCCGCACACGACATCATGGATTCTTTAACATGCTTATGTTAATTTTCATTTAGTTCTAGGAATAATTTGATGGAATGTCTTAATACAATTACATATTGATAATTTAGATAATCTTCTACTAATTTTGTCTCATGACCCAATAGCTTTCCTTATCAACTTAATATTTATTTGCACCTATCCCCATACATCCAACCTTATGTCATCACCCACAAAACTTGTAACTACATTTTTCATTCATCCATGTCTACTTATACACAATTCCATACGTTCATGCCCTACCATGATTTTATGGAATTCCCTAGTTGGTTAACTTTCGTTCCTCTCAAAATTGAACCAAGTTAATGCTAAGGAATACAAGTTGAACCTAAAATTCGAACGTTCAAATTCAAATTGCAAAATTTCCCACTCTTTTTTTTTGGCAAATTGCCACCAGAGAGGGTGGCTCTCATTTTATTGATTAAAAGAAACCAAAATTACAAAACTTAAATAACAGAAGACAACAACCACAAGATACACAAAACTACATTGAGACCTCCAACCAAGAAGTTAGAAACCAAACTCCAACACACAAAGAACTTGGCAATAGCAAAGAGAAGTTCCTTGCAATAAACAAAGCAAAGAACCCTGACTAGAAACCCATGGATCTACAAGCTACCATTACACGGCTGAGAAAGGTTTGCTTGAATGAACTTGTCCAAGTCCGGCCACCTGTGCGAATCTTCCGCAACAATGTATTCCTGAGATTGATTTATACCAAATTTTGATAGAAAGTCCGCAGCAGAGTTTGCCTCCCTGTAAATATGTGCCAACCTGTAGTCCCGCACTTTGCTGAGAGCCACATTTATTTCATCCACCCACATTTTAAGCCGCCAGCTTGGCACTTGCTTAGAACCTACTGCTCTTATGACAACCTGGGAATCACCCTCAATGTCCAACGAATGCCATTGTCTCAGGTTACAAAACTTTACGCCTTCCAAAAGAGCAGCACACTCTGCTTCCGTGTTCGAACCATGAGGGAGCTTAATTGAGGGCGCTGCCACCACGTGGCCAAGATCATTTCTCACGATGAAGCCAGCCCCCGAGGGCCCCGGGTTTCCTTGCGAGGCCCCATCAAAGCATAGCTTCAGCCTGCCTTTCGGAGGAAGGACCCATTTGGCTTTGGGCCTTGACGACTTGTTCACACATAATGAGCCGATAGGCATTTTTAACAGCTTCCACTTTTTTAACATCCTGTTGTCCCAAGCCGAAAAATATTTGAAGTTGCCT
The DNA here is from genome assembly GCA_007258455.2 of Sequoia sempervirens. Lineage (NCBI taxonomy): Eukaryota > Viridiplantae > Streptophyta > Pinopsida > Cupressales > Cupressaceae > Sequoia > Sequoia sempervirens. The sequence continues at coordinate 59,395 of VDFB02111040.1, forward strand.
ATTCTTAGTTGACCATTGAAATGTTCACTTATCCCGAATTCAATCTTGGACAAGATTCCTGCGAGAGGGGAAGCTTTCTCCTTGAAGATCCGCACATTTCTCTCTTTCCACAGATGCCAGACTACCATTGCTGGGATCTTGCTCCAAAGACCCCCCACTGCCGAACCACCATATAAATTTGGCCATGATTCAAAAAGAGATCTGAGGTTGTTTGGAAGGGGACCAGATCAGTCCACCATAGCACAAAAATACTGCCAGACCTACTGAGCCACTTCACATTGGAGGAGGAGGTGTTGTGCGTCTTCAGAGCTTTGTCTGCAAAGAACACAATAATGAGGACCGAACACACCAACTTTACACAACTGATCACTAGTAAGGATATGCTCATGGAGAGCCACCCAAGCAAATGCACCGGCTTTGGGTAACACATTACGCCCCCAACACAACCGCTTCAGCCAAGAAGCCACCTCCATCTCCTGTTTCATTAGTTTGTACCCGCTTTTGACCGAATACTCCCTTGTCTTAGAAGCACACCAAAGAACTAAATCAGGAGTCTCCGATATGAACAATCTTCTATTTGAAAGCGCTTGCATCAGTGCCTCGCTCAAGTGAGGTTGCAAAAAATCGAATGATTTCCATGACCAATTCCAGTGCTCCTCTGAATGCCAAACATTAATATTGTTCCTCAAGGATTCGCCATAAGCCTGCTTAGCTGGACAAATGGCCTCCACCAAATCTGGAATATCGCACAAAGCCGGGTAAGCATTCCAAGAGTCCTCCCAAAAGGAGGCTTTCTGCCCATCCCCAATGCGCTAGGACAAATGTTCACAAATCACCTCCCTGCTGTTTAGAATAAAATTCCAAATAGCCGAGCCCCTCTAGGGGTTAGCTATTGTGAGGATTCTTTCAGGCTCTTGAGAGTCAAGATATTTGGCTCGAATAATTTTGCTCCACTGAGCATCTGGGCATTTAAATATTCTCCAAATGAGTTTAGCCCCCAATGCTCTGTTTTGGAACTTTAAATCCTTGACACTTGTGCCTCCTGATTCCTTGGATTTAGTAACAGTCTCCCAAGCTAGCAATGGGAGGCGCTTTCTCTCTTGTGAACCATCCCACAACAATTTGTGTTGAATCCCCTCAAGCTGCCTTAATGTTTTGTTTGAGGCTTCTAGACACGATAACATATATATTGGTATGGCCGCCAGAACAGATTTCACCATTGTGAGACGTCCTGCCAAAGACAACCAACGCCCCTTCCAATTGTCGATTCTAGAATTGCATTTGTTTAACATGTCTTCCCAGTGACAAAATTTAGGTTGCCCTCCTAGCAACAGAATACCCAGGTATTTTGAAGGCAACTGCCCAATGTTAAACTCCAGAATTGTTGAGATTCTGAGTTCTAATCTTTTTGGAGTGTTGAAAAAGTAAATGCTGAATTTTTCATTATTAACTTGTTGGCCTGCTTGGAAGTAGTACTTCTGCAAAACAACCTTCATTGCTTGAGCTTCTGCAACTGTAGAAACACCATGGAGGATGGTGTCGTCAACAAAGAGCTGATGAGTTATCTTAGATAGAGCGTTGGCCACTTTTATGCCACGCTAGTTACCCTGTGCCTTCAACTTCAGAATTTGGAGACTAAGGGCTTCAGCCATTAAAATATAAAGGAAGGGGGAGATCGGATCCCCCTGCCGGAGGCCTTTTGCACCAGAGAAGAAACCGCAAGGTGAGCCGTTTATTAGCACCGAGTACCTTGGAGAAGAAATACAACTGAAAACCTAGCCTAACCAATCTTCATAGAAACCAAATTTCTTAAGCACTGCCATTAGAAAATGCCAGCGGACCCTATCATATGCTTTACTCATGTCTAATTTGACCACCATGGCTTTGATTTTGGACTGTTTGAGGGTGTGGGCTACCTCATGAGTGACCACTATACCATCCGAAATGATCCTTTCGGGGACAAACCCACTTTGTTCAATCGAAATGAGACTTGGAAGAAGACGCTTCAAGCGATTAGCCATTACCTTTGAAATGATCTTATAAATTGTATTGCAGAGGGCAATGGGCCTATAATCAGCAAAGGAGTCACTGTTCACCCGCTTGGGGATTAAAGCAATATTTGTGTTGTTAAGGTCCTCGAGGATTGTCTTTTTTTTCCTTGATTCCTCCACCACACCAAGAATTTCCGACCCCATGAACTCCCAACACACTTGGTAGAATAAGGCATTGAAGCCATCCGGGCCAGGTGCTTTATCCAGCTGCATTTGAAAGAGCACTATCTTCACCTCCTCCAAGCTAATTCTTCCATAGAGCATTTCATTGTCTTCTCTTGTGACTAAAGGCACTATATCTTCCACCATATCTATATGTAGAGGCTCTGCTTCATTTATGCCACCCAGAAGCGAGGAGAAAAAATCCACTCCAGCCTTTTGAATTTCTTCATCTTTTGTTAACAAGCCACCTGTTCCATCTGCAATTTGCTGAATGCGATTCCAACTTCTTTTAACTTTTGTCGAGTTATGAAAAAACTTGGTATTTAAATCTCCTTCAACCAGCCAAGAGTCCCTCGACTTCGACCTCCAGTAAATTTCTTCACGTTGAAGAAGCTCACTATACTCAGCCATTAAAAGCTTTTCCTTTTCAAATTCTATATTTGACATACCACGATGGAGGATGACATCCCCCAACGCTGCCAATTCTTCTTCTACCCGAACCTTTTCCAAAAAGATGTTTTTGAAAGTGGATTTATTCCATTCACGAAGCTTGACCTTCGTTCTCTGCAATTTTTTTTGAAAAATAAACATCTTTGAGCCAACAATGTTGAGAGGTTTTGTCCACCATTGTCTCAGGAGAACTAGAAGATCGTCAGAGCGTAGCCACATTTTTTCGAATTTAAATCGACTCCTTGGTGGTTTTGATTCTTCATTGATCATGAGAATAATTGGAAAGTGATCTGATATGGAAATTGGCCAGATGGTTGCCTTTGGTAGCAAGTTTCCTTGCAGCCAATCTTCAGACACTAGATATCTATCAAGTCTTTCGGCAATGTTAGTGAAATCTTTCCTTCTATTATTCCACGTAAAGATGCCATTTGAAGTCTTGATATCAATGAGTTTGTTACCTTCTATGAACTTCAAAAAATCCTTTTGAGGTTGTAATATTTTTCTAGATCCACCCAATTTTTCTTTTAGATCCATAATTGCATTAAAATCACCGCCTACCACTACTTTTGAATTGCCCAAATTATTTGAGATGAGATTCCATAATAGTACTTTTTCCTCGGTTTTTATTGGACCATAAATGTTGTGAACTTCATATGCTATTTGAGATTGTAAGTTTCTTACCTCCACTTTCATCCAATGAGAATTTGAGTTCTTTAGAGAAACCTTGAATCTATCTGGACACCAGAGAACCCCAAGCCCACTTGAAGCACCGGTTGCTTCAACAAATAGACCTTCCCAGTTTCTGCAGAATTTGATGAAAGACTGAGGCTCATCACTTGCAAGTTTCGTTTCCTGAATGAGAATAATATCTGGATACTGGCATACCAACTAGCGTTTTACCAGTCGCCTTTTGTTAGGGGCATTTATGCCCCTAACATTCCACGTGAGGAGCCTCATCGCACCCCAAGGGAGGCTTTTGCTCCCTTGGACCGAGTCATATAGGACTTTAATGATGGTTGATCACCTAGCTTCTTCCTCACGCTTTTGGTTTAGAGATTTTCTTCCTACCTTGGAGGTAGAGGCCTTCTTTGCTGTCTTCTTTATGCTTCTCTTGTCAGTTAAAACCAGGTCTTCATTGTCCTCCCTCCCAGATACAGAGTTTTCAGAGGCTGCATTTGTGTGCCATTCAAGTAATTTTAAGGGAGAGGGGTTGTCCTCATCAGAGGAACCGATTTCAGCTTCTTCCTTGTAAAGATTATCCTCATGAACACTATCCAATAATGGCTCAGTAAGGACAATCTGCCAATTTTTGACATGCTCTGAGGTGTGTAAGCCGTGTTGAGCCATTGCACTGGAATCCCTCTGACCAACTGTTTGCGGTGAATCATTCGATGCTAACTTTTGTTTCTGCCGCCAAACTTCTCTTCTGGACGGGGGGAAGCGTTTGCACTTATTTGCATTATGATTTCTACGCCTGCATTTTGTGCAAAAGAATTTGGGAAACTCAATCTCAATATCCTGTGCCCAAGATTCCGTGCCAGATTGAATAATTATTGAATTCGGAATTTCTTTTATTGAGAGAAGTAGGATTCTGGCGTAGATCAGAGACTCTCCTTCACGCAAATCGATTTCGAGGATATTGCCCAACAAGTTGCCAATTTTCGAAATGCAACCTTTCGACCAATATTCAAAGGCAGGTTATAAAGGCGTAACCATAATGGACCGATTCTTGGGCGGTAGTCCAGTGGGTTGAAATTTCTTTCCCACTTCTGAAGGAAAAGATAGAAGGACCCATTTTTCTAGATTAAATTGTTCAGAATATGATCTCTTTCGAGTTCGCTTTTGAAAACAGCCACGAAAAAGCCTCTGGGAAGGAAGTTTAAGATTGGATCCGAATTCCAATTTTGCAATACCCAATCGCCAATTTCTTTTCTTGCAAACCGTTTGCGCAAAACCCTACCAATAACTGCCCTCTGCTCAAGATATTTGACATCTTTTTCCACGCAGTCAGAGACATCAACCAAGATTTTCTGAGAAGATTCCTTCATGGGCACATTTTTACGGTTAAAATGATCCTTCGATTTATCAGCCTCTCCCTCTCCACCCTAAGACACAGGTTCCCCACTCTGTTTAGTCATTCTTCCTCTCTCGGCATAGTCCTTTTCAAAATTTCCCACTCTTTTTACTAGTTATTTTGAGGTGACTTCAAACATATTTGTGTTAGTTATTGCTATGTTTTGGGTATTTAAATGCAATCAATATGCAAATATTATCATGGAGGATTGAGAAAGATAAAATATTACAGAATATTTTTTTCTAAGGGACAAATAATCATAATTTACATAGAATAGTAGTCATCTACACAATTGTGAATGTCATTTTACAATTATTTAATAAAAAATGTAAAGGCGATCCATCTTGAAATTTGACCGAGGAAAAATTGATCATAGTGTCTTTACAATATCTCATAAATATTTGTAAACATTGTCTTAAAAAATTTAAATTAAAATAATAATAATAATAATAAATAACATGAAATTTACTAATATATCTTAATTTGTATTTTTAAACTAAACATATCTATATTAAATAATTAATTAAAAAAATGACATTTATCTAGAGGCCCAATAATTCGTTTTGAATATAATACCCAATAGTCGTTTATATAATGTCCAGGTTGTTTGACTACATAATTAAACAAAATGTATGCTTTTGATCTAAAAAGCAACCAATCATGTGATACCAATCAGCGCTCAACTACTCATGATGTAATGCACGAGAATTGGTCTCACTATTTTTTGGGGCCTTTTTGGACGCCTTGACAAAAACGCATGCTGATGTGCATCATATTTGATGATGTGGTCCTGAAACCTTAGTTATAAGCGAGGACATGTAAAGGCTGCTGTAAAAAGTGGGAGTGATTTGAAATTTGACGTAGGATAATTAAAAGAAGTTAGGGTGCCACATTCTTTGGATCCTCTCCTAAATTAAATTTTCATTATTTCTACACCAACTCTTCATACCATCTAAATTAATTATACTTAATTATTTGTATGTATTTGCTTACTTAAATTAAATTGTATTGATGTAAAAAGTAATAAAAGAACTTTATACCTTCACAAATATCGTGGCAATTTTAGTTGAGTGTGTACATGAGCACCGGTCATGTCCATATCTTATGAATGATAGAGTCAATGTGTTTGATGTCATGAGGTCTATATGAGTGTATTAAGAGCGGAATACGTCCTATAAATCTAGGAGTAGTTAAGTTCAAAGGCGCATTCCAAAGGGTAGGTAAGTTTTCATTCAAACTTAGAAAAAGGGCATCTTCTTAAAGTGGTGGTTATCGATTTCAATATAAGACAGGGTACGGTAACTTTTGTCATTGGAATAGGTGGAATAATATGCTATCTTAGAGATAAAAGTGGAAAAAACGCACATAGAATGGCTTAAACTATGTACGTTCTTTTAAACAGAGTGTTTTTTAAATATGAGAGGTAAAATGTCAGTCAAACCCCTCATAATATGACAGATGCTGCACAACGTACAAGTTTTGCTGTTGTGAATACAGCTGTTACAGCTTGTGCTGTTGTACATTTTTCCATGACCTGCTAGACACCACTGCCTCCAACTGACTGTTCCAACTTAGCTTTTTAATGTACCTAATCTGATTATTTTCTGGTTCCAATTAAGAAAAAAGGTACAGTCCTTTGAACTTACAATTTAATTCTCGTTCAGTGAGGTGATAAATATAATCGTCCGGAACGTAATTCGACCTGCTACTGACTCTAAGGGTAACTTTCCGTGAATCATACACCTTGAATACCTAACATAAAATTGACTGTCTTTTTACATTGTATTCCTCTCAATAATAATAATAGTAAAAATATAACAAAAAATTGTCCTTGTTCAGTGAGATGATAATGATAATTATAATCGCCCAGAATTTAATTGCCTCTTGCCTTCTAGGTAGAAATTGAGAAGACAAGCACATACTTCAGATCATTCTGGTGAACATAAAAACATGCGGAGAATTAGTACCATTGCATCCATTCTAACAAATCCTTCAGAATTGTCTAGCGATATATTCAATATTTTCTATTTATTAAACGTGGTCTATGTCTCCAGATATCCAGTTCTTCTATTGGTTCATTCAAGTTGATGCAATAAATTAACTTACCGTGTCTGTCTGGGTTGGAGTTGATCAAATTAGGAGCCAAACTAAAACAGGGCTCCACAAAAACTGCTAGTCCCCTGTTTTGTAGAAAGAGAAATACTGGCAGCACCATGTTCATGGAATAATTTACATTAACAACTGGTTAAAAAGCTCTGCAAGAATTACAAAGTTGCAGCGAGCCTCCTACGTAGACTTGAAGGTTAAAATGCAGTTCCTAAGAAATATCCGTCGCCCGTTTTCAAGTATATGGCAAGCAGAAACATCAAGAGTCTCGTCTATAAGACCTTACAGCGGAGATAGTGGTATGTGCAGAAGTAAGTTATATGAAAAAGCTAAACTATTAGTTAGTTTTATCATTATTTCGTATAACTTTATTGATTTATACTACAGTCATGGACGACAACTGGAAGGAGAAGAAGAAGAAGACGGAGGTTCTTCAATTGTGCGCTCACGAATAACCCAAAGATTTAAGCACTGGATTAAGGTATGCCGATTTGCATTCAAATCTAATTAGATTCTGTATAGATAGGCTAATAGTTTTAATTCTGCCTCTCTTTCTAGTTTCTAGTTTTTGCTTATATTACGTCTCAAAAAAGATGTTATTATTACCTAGAAACTCAGGGAGTAATATTTCTTGACTAATATTTTTTTTCTCAAAGCTTTTCTTCTTTAAATTTATTCTGGGCCGACTATTGTGCTCGGTAAAAATCTTGCAAACCAGTCCCACGTTACCAATGATATGGTATTCAGTTTAACGTACTGCGAACGAATGATCCCCGTGGCTCGCTGACGAAATGAACACAGAGCAAGATGAGATTTAAAGGATATGGGTAAGCTTGAAACTCGGCCTGCATCCTTAAAATCGATTTCTTCTTAATCAATTAAACGGCCCACTGTTCATAAAATCCTTGATGGTTTCGCTTGCTGTAACACTGACTCTCGTCTCTTTCTACCATCTAGTCGTCACTGATACTCGTGTAAGTTAAATATTGTATATTATATTATTTATAAAGTAAAATAGATTTGATTAAAATCAAACCACAACTACTGATTTCGTCCAAAGGCAGCGAGGGTACGCTTTATTTGGAAAATAGAAAGCAAAACCATTAATCAAGTACAATATATGGGACATTTACCTGGGCATATTTCTAAAATATCGGTAATTCCTAGAGTGACATCCCTTTTAATCACACATGCCGTGAACATTCTTATAAACGACATGATTGTCTACTGGCGTTCAGAGGTTCTACTCCAGAAAATCTAGAGGCGCTTGTACTATAAACTGTAATCTTTGGTTTAACTTTAATATCTAATGAATTCAGATGTAGACATCAACCTATTTACCTACTACGACTGTGAAAATTTAATATCTAATCAATTTAGATCTAGACATCACACCGATACTTTGTACTATGAACCAGGGAAATTTATTCTCATTAGTTAGTCAACTTAAATGTAGATCTGAATACTACACTCGTACGGTAAAGTGAAAATTTATTATCTTTAATTTAATTATAAATTTTCACGGTTCTCACGAATGAATCTGAACTTTAGCTGTAGAACTGTACATCACATGATTATTTTTATTTTTTTTCGAATCGCGTT